>JAAGNO010018714.1:0-119116 GCA_033439905.1 Ceryle rudis | reverse complement strand
AGCCTCCTCTTCCTCAAACTAAACAGTCCCAGCTCCTTCAATTGCTCTTCATAAGATTTATTCTCCAGGCCCTTCACAAACACAGAGCTCTCCAAGACGCTGAGCTAAGTGAGGTGGAATGAAGTGATGGACATGGTACCTTTAGCTTTATGATTTCAGGGTTGTACTGCACAGCATCTCCCCACTCCTGCATGAGCTCAGCCGTCGGCAGGTCTCTGTAAGCCAATGTGGTGATGTGTTCGCTTGCTCCGCCACGGATGAGGACGATGAAATCTTCCACATAGTGTTTTTCAGAGGTGCTATCTGCAAAAATAGATTCAGAAAGCGGCCAACTTGGCTCAGCTGTGTCTTTGGATTGCAGCTGAGACACAAGCTAACAGCAAAGCACCCCAGTATATGACCCATCCCATGGAGTGGGCAAAGGAGAAAGGTCCCAAGTATTTCACACCTGAAGCCTGGTTTCCTACACTGCGTGTCCTGTGGCCCTTCTGTGCCCCTGCAGCAATACCCCCATCCTCCTCTCCTGCACCCTCTATCTTTCCCCCTCAGATTTCTTCCCTATGGTCATAAGCTTGCAGGTCTTTCTACAGCCTGATGGTCCTCAGCACCATGACCATCGCCTTTTCTCCTCTGCATAGCTTCAGGTGCACCCTCCTCCCACTGCAACACCTCCACCTTCCCCTATGACCCCCGAGGTTCCAAAACACCAGGGCCTCCCTGCTTTCCTCATTTGGGCTTTTTTTTTGGTGGAAAAAAGCAGCATGCTGAGCTGCTCTGCTGAGGGGTGGACTGGTAATACAGCACCAGCCAGGTGGGTAATGGTTGATCTGTCCCTGCCTTTCTCTGGGACACTGAGCAGATATTTCTTCTCTACCCAGGAAAGAAAATCTTGCAAAAAAAATTGACCTTTAAGACATCTACACATCTGCTAAGCTTGGCTGGGGTTAGCCAGCAGTCTCAGGAGAGCCTGTTAGGAGCAGGGAAATATTCCACGATCACAAAATCTTCTTTTCACTGTGACAAAGGCTCGGAATTAAATGGCAGATGTGTTTCATACTTACCTCCAATCTCTTTTAAAAGGGATTTACAGCCAGCTTCAGTAATTCCAAGGCTTACATAGGCACCATAAATGTCTCCACCAATGTTAAAGCCACGCTGTGCACATTTCTGGACATCGCTCAGAGAATAACCTTAAATATATGCCAAAAAATCATCATGTTTTTAATACAACTGTTTGATGCTTCATATCCCTATACAAAGAAAATGGGAGTTGACAGATATTCTTCCTTTGGAAGAAAAGGAGATGAGATGAAGAAGCTTTTTTGGGGATATTTAACAGATCTATACGAAATGAAACAAAATCTCTACATTTTACAGAACTCTGGAACTCTGAGAGTGCAAATGCAGGTAAACGTGGGAAGAGGAGGCTTTTCATTACCAACTCCGCTGTACTGGGTTATGCAGAGCTGCAATGGGTGAGAGTCTGGCCTGTGACTTAAACCCCAAGCGCCTTTGACAAAGGACTACCCACCACCCATCCCCATCATCAGAAGCCAGGCTTTCTAAGAGTAACAGATGAAGGAGGTCTTCCTCCCTTTGCTAGCTCACATCTCCAATTCTCTGCTGCCAGAAGAGCCTTAACTGTTACACAGAAGTTTCTCCACAAAGCAATACTATTTTTTTTTTTCCTGGCATATAAGAATTTGCCCTAAAAATCTGCAAACTGAAGGATATTCTTCCCCAAATTCCCCTCCAAACTCAGGAATATTTAAGCAGTTACCATGGTGGAACACCAGATACCACACTCAAGTATCTCTTTTCTTTCTCTGCCTTTTTTTTTTTTTTTTTTTGTAATCCACAATGTTTCCCTGAATTCTTTGCTTTTTTAGTTGAACTTGTGTCTTGATGACACAAATGTTTACATCAGCTCACAATGTCAGTATCACTGCATGGCTGTCCTGTTCCTATGCTCTTCTCATGCATCTGACATTGGCCAGTTTCTAGGTCAGAAAGGAGGATGCACTGAGTTTTGGGTTGGTGCAGGACAGCCTCTACTGATCTTCATAATCCATATGCACCTGAAGGAACCACTATTTTATGACATCCTTGTACAGGACAATCCAGACCTCTCTCCTGCCATCTCTCCCATAGAAAGAATCAACTTGTGAACCACAGACACATCTGGCACATCAGATTATATGTGAGAGCAGTGCACGTACCAACCACATAACACAGCATGGGATACTAGATCTGCAAAACCAGACTTGATTTCCAGACTTGATTTTTGTTTTGAGCATCTGAAACCTGAATCTAAATTCCGTCTCTCTGGGCTGTACCCGACCACAGGATAAGCAACTTCCTAGACCGCAAAACAGCACACAGACTGAGCATCACACACAGCAGAGTCCACTAAATGTTTTCACAGACAGCGAAAGCAGTTCCTCACTCCCATGCCAATGAATAAATAAGAGAGTGCAGCTATTGATTAATGTCACACGGCTCGCTCTATCTTACACAACAATCATCATTTCTCTCAAAAAAGGAAGCCAGAGTCAAAGAGCAAGAGCAATGTCAGGCACAAGAGTCACCCAGCAAATTATTTACTGTTTCCTACATGCTGGAAAAGCTCTCGAGGCTAAAGGTGTTTCAAAACTGTCACTTGAAAGGCAATGGAGAAAGAACTTAGGTGAAGGTTTTCAAAGCTAACAAAAGCGTTAAGCTACATGATTCTCATTCATCTCAACATCTTGTCAGTCTCCAAAACGTGCCATCTAAAATACTTGCTACAGGGCCCTTCTTGTGAACTGGCAGCACCCGTGGCTTGAGAGCTAGATAGATGAAGCTCATGATGCTGAGCATGCTTTGAAAACCAGCCTCTTTATTCACTGCCATAAAGCACTTCTACTCCCATACTTCCTGCAGGCTTTCATTGAGATGTTGCTGACTCCCCTTCTACCATCTCTTTCCTGACTCCAGACCCGAACCATCACTGGCTGCCTGCAGAGGAGCGTTCCCACTAAAAATCTGGCCCTGAAGCTTTTTCACAACCATCAGATGCTCCTACCTGCCTTTTGGAGCTTATTGGTGTTCACGACTAAAGTATATTCATAGATGCCACCGACGGTAGCCTCCGTGATGTAATGGGTCCCGTAGTCTCTGTAGAGCTCTCTGTACTCCCCATAGCTGTACTCTGATGGGAGCTGATGGAGTCTCTGCAGGAACTCATAATGCAGCATCAGAGCTCGGGGCTTCAGCTTATAAACAGCAACAGCCAGCTCAGAACGGGCATGAATGAATTTGCTGGACTACAGGAAAGGCAGAAACACAGGAGAAACCAGAAATGAGGGAAGTAATTCTTGTGATAGCGTGTAGTTATTTGCTATGAAGCAATTAATGCTGGTCAGGATTTATCAATTTAACAGTTTGCAACTGGTAATATTAATTTAGCAAACCCAAATCGCTTAGTACTAAAGTTTCTGGAAATTGGGATTCTGACTGGTATTAGAGAGGGAAGAAGAATGAAGAAGAGATACCCATTACAGGTTAGGTGATGGCTGGGGCCATGACTAGGACATGGGGAAGGGCAGGCTCCAGGCTCTGCTCTGACAGAGCCAGGACACAAGCACACAAGCAACATCCCACAAGACGGCTCCAGCCCTAACAATGTTGACCAGCCTTTGTTTCTCACAAGCTTTCTTCCTGGAAAATTCTGACATCTAAAATCATGATGATTTATATGTAAAATGGTAATTCTCTGGCTGATGCAAGATAATGTTTATATTCCACAGAACATGCCATTAACGAAGCTCAAAGAAGGAAACACAACCACACACACGTATATACATGTCTCTGTATAGATATGTGTACACGGATAAAAATTCTATCTCCCCTTTCTGACATAAAACTCGGGAACAGGTCTTTCATCATGTTCAAAGGATTTAGTGTCCAGTTGTTTGGGCCAGCAGGACATGCACATCAGGATGTGTGTGTGTGGAGTGTTCTGTATAGAACTCCGTAAATTAAATAATAAAATCAGGACTTAGTATTGGATTTCTTTATGGATTGGGTTTCTTCTCATGGGAAATGCCTCTTTGTAGGAAGCAAATGCAAGTTTAATAACACCAAGGAATACTCTGCCATTCCCAAGTGCACTTTATACTGAGGGGAGAGACATGAATCAGTGATACTATTAAACCACCAGCATGAGCAAGGTTTGTTTGGGGCAATAACAGATGAAAAAAAGAAATCTAATGATGCGTGTGTTACCTCAGCCTGCATCTCACAGTTACAGATTAATGCCTCTCCAGACAGCTTAAAGGCTGCACCAGATCACAGCGACGACCGAACTGCCGCAGACGAGAAGGGAAGTGACCGTGCCACCCGTGTTTTGTGTGGTGTGTGTCCTGAGCTGGTGAGCGATGTACTCGGCAGAGAGACCCCGTCAGCCAAAGGCAAATGGCATGTGTTAGTCTGTAATTAAACCCGTGGAAGGCCTGCTAGCGGGTTTTGTTCTCTGCTATTGTCAAGCCTGCCCTACAGTTGAACAGCCTGGCTCCACTGTGGGCATTATCACTCACTGAGGAGACAAGCTCCTGCCCTGCTGAACACACCTAAAACAGGGGTGGCTCTTCACGTGGAAGTTGATATTCTGCAGTGATTCAACAGACAATACCTGTCCACACCACAGACTGGTTTCTGGACTGTGTGTACAGGTGCAGAAATTCCTGGAATTGCAGAAAATCCTATTTGCCCTTCTTTCACCCCAGACTTTTCTTAGTCACTGTAATTCACCCATAGGGCAGAAGAAACTCTGGGAACCTGGGGTCTTTAGCTAAATCCCAGTTCTATCTGTGCAGATTCCCTTGGAAGAGTCATTTTGTTGGCTGGACTTAGTCACCTCCCACCTGCCAGCGGCTTTGGCATCAGTGGTGAGAGCTTTTTAATGGCTGGCAGGGCAAGGTGCACAGCATCCCGTGGCTGGGGTGCAGCACAAACAACCCCTTAGGAGTGTCACTTGTACACCTCCTGCTAGGGAGTTCATGGTATGGAGGGGAGGCCAGTTGAACCAGCTTGTCAGTTCCATTTTTTTACAATGGCTTCACTACAAACATCCAAATGTGGATGCCCAGAAGGACACTGGACAGACCACACTCGACTGTGGTTGATTTTGGAGGTCAGGCAGTCCGGTTCCTGGCTGATGGGTGAATGAAAAAGCTCCTGGGTGCTGTAAACACAAACGAAGGTGATGTGGCCTTAGTAAACACTTGACCAATGCAAATGGCAAAATCCAATCAGGAGGAAAGATTTCATTTATCCTAGTCATGGCTGCTGACCTGATGATGAGGTTCAAACCAATACACACACACCCCACATTAGCAGGGAATTAAATGGAGCAGCACTTACAGTTGAAGAAAATCTTTTCATCCTTTGAATGAACTTCTTGAACCTGTTGTCATTTGAATTGTAACCAAGTTCAAACACTCCTGATATTTTTATACCAAAGCTGAAGCTAGACTGTGCAGCTTTTGCCTTCAGGACACTGCTTTCATAATTTGAGTAGGAGTCATATTCAGTCATTGTAAATTCATATTTGCCTGTGGTCTAAACAGAAAGCAAAAACAACATGCTTAATTTCCTGCACAGCGATTGTATACCTGAAGCTTGGGGAAGGAATCCAGGTACAAATATACTTGTGAATTAATGCTTGCACTTTGAAGATGAAAAGCCTTTTATAATTGCAAAGCACTATTATTATTAACACAGGTACTTGAAGAATACTAGCTTTACAGCAGCAGGGAAGTGACTATCTCCTCCATACTGTAAGGACCTCAGGCTTTCACTTAATATGTCAATCTTATGCAAAGAAGGTGAAACCTTAAACAAAGGCATCAATTAAAGGATGAATTCTAAAAAGAAAAGGTTTCCTAGTGGGCAACACTCAAAAATATTGTGCTATGTCATCAAGAGCATTAAGGTCAAATATGTAATATTTGAAAGACAGCTTTGATGCATCACAGAAATAAGCTTTACACAAAGCACACGGTGCACTGTTAAATCCTCGTCTGTTGCACAAGGACAGCTTTACCAGCCTGGCTCTCAACGCAATTGCTCTACAATTCTGTCCAAAATCAACCTCCCCCTGCCCACAGGGTGGCTTTTGGACCCTCCTGGAGAGATGGCACCAGGAGGTTTAGGCTCAGTTTTTCCTATGACAAGGTCCAAGGGAACACTGTCACCTCTTCCAGCGCTCACAGGTATTATAAGGGCACGTGTCCAACCTCATAGAGAGCGTGAGGTATGATGACATTCTAGAAGTAGGGCTAAATTCAGGCTCATCCCATTTGGTCTCAGAAATTTTGTAATTTTTTACAAAACGATTCAGCAACGAAGCTTTATCAGTATTGCACACTAAATCAATCGGAATATATGCACGTATGTTTCTTTGTAGACAAATCAGACACGTACCTCTGGTGTATAGCTTTCTACATTGTATGGCTTTCTGAATCTCGTATCCATGATATAATGGGGAGAACAACCCCCTGCATAGTACCTGTGGTCAAGAACTAATCCTTCCAAGTTGTTTGTGAAGATATTTAACCTGTACATGAAACAACAGCAAAACATTAACGTTATTGTCAATTTTGAGACAAAAATCAAAAGATTATTTTGGTTAGCTGAGGGCTCTGTGTTTCATACTTTTTTATTTTGAAACCCCAAAAGAAAGTTTTGCCTGGCCTGACCACCCAGTTACTCCAGAAAAAAAACCCTGACTAACAAGAAAGGAAAAGAGTAAAATTTTAACACTTCAATGAGCATGAAGGGCAATTTCCACCACCTAGCCACAATGACATTAGAGCATTACTGCCACCAGCACTGGCAACTTTTGTAGCCTTTACTGGAACTCTCTGGCAAGAGCAGAACAAACTGGACCAGCCAACCCCCCACCCACCAGGTTGCCCACTCCCAGCATCCCCAAATGCCTGCAGTTGGGCAGCAGCATCCATCAGGATCTTCAAAGATGGGTTTGCCACCTATGTCATCAGTCCAGATTAATTGTTAATTCCCATTTCTTTGTTCTGGTTTATCTTTGCCACATTGGTCAAGGATCAACTAGAGCTCAGTAGATGAGAATAAAAATTGTCAGGGAACAAGAAAAAAGGTACTGAAGCAATTGTTCGACTAATCCTTGAAATCAGTGGGAAGTTTTCCTTTGATTTTAGTGGATCCTAACCTCTGTGCTCTAAGAAAGGATGTAGCACTGCGGCCCTTTTAGATGAGGTGGTTAAACCCCATCATTTGCTTTTCCTATTGCTGCTGGTGGAATCTGTTGCAGTAAAAATCCTTCTGCTGCTCACTGTCAGGACACCCTTACATCACTGTCGTGATGCACTCATGAAGCTGAGGACTGAGGACACGCACTCGGCTCCACAGACTCATACTCAAATAGTAACAAGAGTCATTAGATGAAACTTCATCAAGAAAAAGATAAATTGCTAATAGTCCTTGTCATGTCCCTATTAGCGTCCCACGTCGCTGTTAGATCTGCCTCTCCTTATTTTGGGTAGAGGGACTTGCATGATAATGACTGTAGAGCTGTGAAAGAGTAACTCTAATTTTAGAACAATCTGAAAAGAAGGGAAGTCCACTAAAAGCAAATTACTGAGCAACTGTAGCTTCAAAGAGATGAGAAGCATGTTCCTATAATTGTCCAACATTATTTTTAATTTTGATTAAACTCAGAAGTACAAAGCATTAGCAATGACATATGCAGCAGCCATATCTCCAGAGGATATGGAGGAAATTACAATTTTTCCTTGCAATATGATTTTTTCATTTCCTTTTTTTTTTTTTTTTTAATGTAAAAAGCATTTTTTTTTTCCCCTGCAGAATGAGAAAAAACTCTTTTCACACAGTCTGATCTTACAGAAAGTTGCCTCAGTCTTAGCCTGCAAAAGCTGGATCAATTCAGACTTGGATTTTAATCCCCACAAAGTTGGAGTTTGCCTGCATGCAGGTTAATCCTCCCCTGCTCTCACAAAGGACACAAATTCCTCCAACTCCCACTGTTGTGGAAGAAATCCAAGAAATTTTGACACCACTCCCAACAAATATAATGTGCAAAAATACAAATCCATAGTCAGGTTCAGATTTTAAGCAATCCAAGATGCTGATTTAAGTCACTCTATAAAGAATGATATAACATTATCCTCAGATTTTAGCAAACCTTCCTTTGCTTTTATTTCAAAAGCAAAGTTTGAAGTAGTCTCTTAGTTCCTTAAGGCTGCAACATTCCTGCTCCCCACAGACTGAATTAGGCCAAAGTCTAACTTTACTTACATCTGTGCAGAACAGTTGGATTAACGGAACTCTCCCACTGAACAATTTAAGTTGACACTTCCCTCTTCACGCACCACATTCTGGCAACACAAAGAGCATGCACAGGCTCTTGCAGGACCTATTTGCAAGGTGAGCTTATGATCTGCCCAAGGTGCACAAGTGCTCCTGGGTACATTTGGGACTTTTTCTCACCTCATCACTCTGAAAGAGTCATGGAGGCAGTAAGGATTTTCCCACTGGGCTCTGGATCAGGACCCCGAAGTCCGTTGGATCCTAACTCCTGGAGACAGCAATTGCTGCAGGTTCTCTCTGCTCAGTGTTTATGTCTTAAGCCACATAAAATCATTCTTATCCTCAAGTAAGAAAACCTCTCATGAAAATCACTGGCTTACCCTTTGGCCAGATTCTCTATTCCCCAGTATTGCTCCATCTTCTGGTCACATTTTTTGAACACTTTTTTGCAGTTTTTTTCATCTGACTGGTCCCCACAGTCATCATCTCCATTACAAAGCAGCCTCCGTGTAATGCATCTCTCTAGAATGCAAGGTGTCCATTACTCATAAAACAATCTATTATAACAGCCCCTGACTCAGAGTCTAGAAACAAAAGACTCCTCTAACGTATGGTTCAAATGTAGCTGGAAAATACTGCTTCTCTATCTGCGTGGATCACCAAACTCCATCTGCTCAGTTTTGCTCAAAACTGTCATAATCTTAAAATTCCTTGTTCAACCTAGAAAAAAAGACCACACCCTAATTAAAAGTATAAAAAAGAACAGAATTTCTTTGTTGCTAAAATGTTTTTGAGAAAAACATGTTGGAGACTGTTCAGCGGACCCTATATATGGTATTTTTATTTTCCCCCTTCCCACATCCATAATGATCCAAGCTGTTTTTCAGTCTCACCAAGAAAGTAGCCTGGGGGACAGAGATCAGAGCCACTCTCCTTTGCCCCATCTCCTGTCTGAGCTCCCTCTGTCCCTGCGCCCTGCTCCCCCGCACACTTCCCTCTGAAGATGCAAAGCAGAGGCTGATTAAAATTTTGGAAACAGATAACTGCTGCCTTACTCCCCAGCACTGCTTACAGTGTCCCCGACTCATTAGTCCTTGGTAGGGGTGAAGGGAAATGCCATGAAGACCACCACCATAACCTGCTGTGCTCGTGGGCATGTGTCAAGGATGCCCAGTGCATGTTCTCCTCTTACTATCAGATCCACTTGTACTACTGATATAACTGGGGCTTAATATCCTGTTTGGAGACTTTAAAGACATGCTCTGGAGTGACAGCTGTTGGCCAACAGACTCACTCAAAATCACTGATGCAAACATGACACAACCATGGATGGACCCGTATCAACTCCTGACACCTCTCTGGCCCAGCAAACTCTTGGAGAAGCAGTAAGTTTGCACAGTGGTGTCAGAGATGCCACTTGAGCACCACCACCATGTCTCACTCTAATTCCTTACCTGTAACTGCACACACAAAACCTTCACATCTGACTTTATTCCTGCAAGGATTATTTGTAACACAGTCTTCGGTTTCTTTGTCAGAGTAATCACAAGGATCTCCATTGAACTGAGAAGGTTGTTCCAGGCGGGCAAATCTGTACTGTGATAACATAAAAATTATTGACTCAAGTGTGCAGAAATTGTGAATTTTACGCTTCCCTAGTTAAAAACCAAACTTTGTGTCAGAGAGGTCTGATCTAAAGAGTACTGTCATATAAAAAAACAATGTGTCAACAAAGAAGTGTAATGCTGGTAAGGAGCCTCATTTCAAAGGTTTCTGGTCTGTGACAGTTTTAATTTTACTAAGGGAGGATTGAGGATTGGAAGGGATGAAGGAAAGTTTGCTTTTCTATGACAGTTTCTTTAAATGAGCCTGACAGCGTAGTGCAGGCATTTGCAAGAGGAAGGAAAGATTCAGTTACATCTCCTCTCTTTCAATTAGCGCTGGTAACGACATCCCTTGTTATTTTCTGTCAGTATATTTACTTGGCCCTCTGCATCATTAGGGAATTTTTTTTTCCGCCCACAACACTGCTGTGAAGCAGTCAATTACTCCATCCAATATGTTAGCCCTCCTTTTTTTCCCAGCTTTTAAGATTAACTCTTTGATAAGAAGCTTCACTCCCGTCACTGGTTATTCCTGCTTAAGCCTAGGAATGGCTCCTCCAACTTGTTAGCGGAGGTCCCTTTAACAACAGGGATTTTGCTCTTCACACTACTGGGATCATTATTTGCATTTGATGGGGCTTCTCAGGTAGAAAATGCTCACTGGCAGACAAGAAAAAGCATCTTAATCCTGAGAGGCGTCAAGTGTCTCCAGGTCCCACGGGCAACTGTTAGCAGAGATGGTGCCCTGCACTGGTGCTGGAAAAGGGCTGTTGAAAGAAAGTCCCTGCAAAGCCTGGCCTTCCCACCTGTGTTTTCACCAGGCCTGGTCTTACACCTTCTCAGGACAGCAAGGCAGCCTGGAGAGCACTGGACTTACTGGGGGTGGTGAGCTGAAAAGCTAAAAGCCACCTGAAAGCAAAAGCCTGCAGTCTCACTGTACTGGGCTTTCCTCGGTAGCTCCCCACTGTTTGCCCAACCCCACAGACAAAAAAGACAAGGCTTGGAAGAGGTCCTGCCTCCTTGTTTCTCAGGCCTCGTGCCTAGACCACAAACACTCACCCTCTTCTTTTGACAGGGATCGCACTTGCTCCATGAGGACCAGGCGGAGAGCACGCAGTCACGGGGCTGTGGCAGGCTGCTGACAGACCGGGCACGCCTACTGTTGGCCATGCTGTCATTGGTGCCACTGAGGTTAAGGGACTCCTTTTCACCACTGCATTCAACAACACGAGAGCTTCAGGGGTGTGAAACCACTGAGATGTGAGGACAGAGCAACTTGATCTATACCTGTGCAAAACTACATGCCAAAAGGAACAACCTCTTGTTAGACCTCATGAAATCTTCCATGCAACCTGCAGACTTCTCTTGTTTCATACTGGCATGGATTTGGTATTAAACCTGATCTACTCTTCAATGCCCAAGAGTGGACCAAGCCCTCTACACCACCACTATGAAACTAAGTCTGCAGAGCTCTCAGGACAGGTGACTGTAGGACATGCTTGATCTAGCCAGCATAGGAAACTCAGCCCACGTCCCACCGTGGGATTCATCTCAAGCTGTGCTAGCCTTACAAAATAACCTCTCCATATGGTCAGCAGTAAAATCCGTACCATCAGTGGCTGACCTTGTCCCACCACTCCCTGCTGCTTGCTGTGTGGGCAGCACTTTGGTACCTCGCTGTTGTACATGATGAACAACTCAGAGGTGGGACACCTCCATGACAAACCCCAGTCTCAATGCTAAGGGCTGGTGTACACTCACCACTTTTGAAAACCAGGCTTAAGTGTCTCCCTTTACCCAGTAGCCTATTTTTTCTCAAGCTGCCCAAACCCATTAGTCTTAGACTCTCTTCTCGGCTCACAATAGAGAGTCATTAACCCATTAATCCCATTCATCCCAGTAATGAACCTGAACCCCAAGTGCGAGCCTTTACTCTTCATCCCAGCTCCTCTCTTGCCCTCTCACGTGACAACTGTCTCCAAGGTTTCCACGATGCCACAGCTAAAATGCTGCCTACTCTTTTGGTGGATTCAGTGTTTCTGATTAAATCCCCATCCCAGACAAATGCTTCCTTGTAGCATTTAATCTATGTGGGAAGCTTTAGCAAAATGTTGACTAATAATTAGTTTCTTTTCATAACCGTTTTGACAAGTAAACTACTGCAGTAGTGTTCCAAATTCTTCCACGAGGACAAGAAGCAGCATCAGCTGTAGCTCTAAGTAGTGCCTGGCAAGGGGCTCCCATTACTGCATATTAAAAAACACATGGAATAAAGGAATTACAAAAACTCATCTGCTCACTGAGGCATGAAATCAGAGCTCAAAGTTCAGAGAACAGTGGGAAAATATAGTTAAACTAGAAAGATTACAGTCACTGATTGACCGCAGTCCTCTGAAAGAGCAAAATCTATTAAGCTAGCAAAGAAAAAAAACAACTATCAGCCAGATTCTTGCCATTTATATACTCAAAGAAAACAAATCTCCGTCTCTCCAGCACGCTGTGGGCAGCTAGCAGGGGAGGAGGCTGCATGTCACAAACACAATTCCACGTTACAACACAACTGTGGCAATTTGTCGCCTCGGATTTATCCAAGAGGATTACTTTTCTAAAGGCAGACACACCGCACTCTGTTAACTTCAAAACAACGCCTTTTGCTAGTCATTAGAAACACAGGAAGCGCTCCAGACAGCAATTACGCGCCATACAACGTGAAAGCAGAGAGCCTGTAATGATTTTCACTCTTTAGCATATCAGCCCCTGGACGTGGCTACAGAAACATCACTTACCCAAAGCACTGGACACCAAGCACGGCATAAAGCAGCAGCAGTTTGATGGGGTACGGAGGAAAGACGGGGTGTGCCGTGCTCATCGCTCCGAGGTACCGGTGGCGATTCGAAGCCACCACCGCTTCCATTCTGTCTGCTGGGGGGGGGGGGGAGGTTGCAAATGGTTTAAGTAGAAAAAGATAAATTACTGGGTGTTTTTTCCACACTGTAAACAGCAGCTGACCCACCACCTGGCAGAGTCGCAAGGTAAATGTTGCAATTGTTGGTACTCGGCTTTCTAGAGGCAAGAGGGAAGGAAGCAAAGATCTGCCCAGAAGCAATTTACACTTCTTGTTTGTAATCCTCCTTTCAAGGGATGGGGAAAAATAAATATTTCAACAAACGAAATGTACTTGAGTCTCGGCAAGAGGGAAGCAATAAGTAAACTAAAGTCGGCTTTCTAGGAATAGAGTGCAAAATAATTTATTTATTTCTGCTTTTCTTGTCTGTCTCCCCAAGGAAGGCCAAGCATGAGGTATGAGCATTCTCACGGCTCAGGAAAAGCCTTCAACCCTGAGAGTGCCCTGGGCCATCTTTCCTCACAGCTCAGGCTCATGCTGTAGGGGAAGACAAGACCCCCAGCCCTAGCTGGGCCCTACCACAGGGATTCTCTGCTCCACGTACCCAAAGCCTTGAGCCCATGGATGCAAGACCTGTCAAGGTTTCACATTAAATGTCTTGGTGTTTTCTAGCTACTGCATTGAGTCATTCTCTCTCCTAACTGGTCCTAACTGGGGCAGAGAACTTACCAACGGCTGATTCCCATCAGTTCAGTTGGGCTTTCAAAGGCAGATCAGGATCTTCAAAACCTTGCAGAATCTTTCTTCAGTCGCCTTCATGTCCCAGTGCTTCTCACTTCAGGTATGGCTTTTTGATTCCTGAGACACAACAGTCTTTCCCTTCATTCTCCTCTTGAGTGTCTTAGAAGGAGAGAAGTTCTCTGAATCTGTGTTTCCCTGTACAAAACTAATTAATGTCTTTACATTTTCCTGCCCTTTCTCTTGCTGGACAAGTAGAAGTTCTTTGAAGAGATGCAGTCTCGCTCTGTGTGCAACTACAGTTGTGGCAGCACAGTCTCTTACCCTGGGCTAAGTCTCGGAATGTTTCCATGATACAAAAAATAAATACGTTTTCCTGTGCTTATTATGGGCTATATATAAAATTAATCATATTCATTAATACAAAACAAAGCTGATAACCTCAGCATCATTACCTGGCCAAGTGCTACATCTCTCACTGCATCCTAGTTACCTTACAAACGACAATGCTCTGACTGTGGAGCCACATCTCTGCAAAATAAGCAACTGGCTGCTGCATCCTTCTATTTTGGCAGTTTAATGCTAATACTTCAACACAGAGAGGCACATGAACGGAAACCTTGTAGGAATCTGCTTTGAATAAAAAGACTGTATTTCAGGCGGCCAGTTTTTTAACCCAAAGTTAGTGAACACACAGTCAGTGACTAACTGTCCTCTAGACACAGCGGACAGACGGTCAGGAAAGATGGCTTAGGCTGTGTAAAGCTTTCTGTTTGCCTTTTTTGCCTCATTTTTTTGTTTCGAATGACTTTGCCCCAGACTGAACCCAAGATGTGCCCATGCGATACAGCTTGCTCAACCTTTGACACAATTGATTTAGCTGTTAATCATTTGCCCGTGACAAAAAAAAAAACACTCACAAAGACCTCTCCATACGCAGGACTGTTGCTGGCTGGGAAATGCAGCTACACATCCAGTACTTCGATAAGAGCTAAAGAGAAGCCAAGATTTTAATAAGCGCAGAGCACCCTCTAGATTTAACTGCAAACCATGACAGTGATCCTGGTAAGTGCAGATCTTGAGGCAACCTGCAATGTGCTCCTGTTTGCTGTTCGTGTTTGTTTTGCTACCTCTTATGAGGCACAACTTGGTGGTAACATGCCTAGTGCTCAATTAGCAGAAAGAAGTCAAGTTAAAACAGACGCAGAGACCCAAGAAACAGGATTTCCCAGATGTTAACATACTTTTCATGAAGAGAACTGAAAAGCTAAATCTGTTTTTTCACGTAATTCGTAATCTGGTTTAATTAGAGGTAGGTCTAACGTATAAAGTTCATGACAACAATCACAGCTCATTTTCTGCTTCCTTGCTGTTTGGGGCTTAGTAGGTCCATGGATCAGAGGGAATGTCACCTTGTAACAGTGCCTGTTGTCCTCTTTCTCCAGTCTTGTTCCTTCTTCGTCGCTGACTGTAATCGCCGTGGCTGTCTGCCGAGCTGTTTTGAAGTCCCAAATCACTTAGCGCTAACAATGCCGTAGGTCACCCAACGTGGGTTTCATCACAGTTGGAAATGAAACCTCACTAAGCATCCATCATGAACACAGAGCTTTCAAGTGCAACACATCCTTTGCAGAGTTTGTAACACCAATGTAAGCTTGTGACCTCTCACCCCCTGTAAGTCAAACCTGTACAGTTTCACCAAATGTGACTCTTTTTTTTTTCCTTTTCTTTTTTTTTTGGTAAGGGCAGTTTCCTGACTGAAACAAAACTGTGAAACACATGAGAAATTAAAGGCTCTTCCTGGGAAAGGTTAGACTGGAGCCAGCAAGCAGCTGCTTCTGGTATTGTTAGTGCACTTTTCAAGACCAGGGTTTTTTTCTTCTCAGAGACAATCTTTTAATTCCCTGCTTCGCAACTCATAACACATTTCCTTCTGAACTGGCTCATTCAAAAGTGAGAGGAGGCTCACCCACCAATTTAAATGGTGAAGAACATAAGGTGGCAAATGTATGGTAACATTTACAAGTCAGAAACCCCAAAGAATGTTTTCAAACGTTTATTACAGCTATCTGTGTTGCAACACCATTTTTGTTACTAATTCGGTTATTTTTTGGTGGGCGAGGCTGGTCTCTGAAAGGCCCAGGACATGAACAACTCACCTTGTTGAGCTTAATTCTCCTTTTCTGGCTTTTGAGACACTAAGAATAATGCCTTATCGTGAAACAGTCCAAGTCTGGTGCAGCTTCACCTGCTCTGAAACCTCTTAAGTTTCTGTGAAGATGGTTAAGACAGGGGCTGCAGTAATGAGAAGAAAGAAAAACCCACCATGCCCCATCCCTTGTCCCCATCTCCTCTCCATTAGACCTCAAGATAACACAGGCGCAAACTCATTTTCAAACCAGAAACAGCAGGTTTTTTAAAAGGAAGAACAGGCCTCATAATCTGAGTATGTCAAGTACAAAATTTACAAAAAAAGGCAACACCTTACAGCACTGCAACATCTACTTATTTCTAAGACAACTCCTCCTGACACCGAGAGCTTTTCTGAGACCTCTAATGACTGCTAAAGAAGACAAAGATGCCACAAAAGGTCTTCACACAGCTAGTACCTGGCAATAATTCTTCATCATCCTTTATTTTCACAAATGTCTGAGGCTGAATGGACATTGATTTGCTGCCTGTTAACCCGGTTTTCTTTTAATCTATTGTGATTTCCTTTCTTTGCTGGTGAGAAGTATTTATAGAAGTGGTGCTGCAGGAGCTATGCAATTGGGTTGAAAAGCCAGCAAATAATATCAGATCTTAAAACACCTTTTTTTTTAAAAAAAAATACATTCTGTACCTGAAAGCCCCTTGAACGGGTAACATTTGAGGCTATTCTTCTTATTGAGATTTTTCAGGTGCTGATAAAACATTTTAAGGGTGATAGATGAGCCACAGGGCAAACACGTCCATTGAGATAAGACTATTTAAAGCTCTAAAAATTAATAGCTTGAGAGTCGTTTCACTAATAGACCTGATATTTCCTGCCTTCAGTAGAATAATTTTAGAAAAAGACAGGCAATGTTACAGGTAATCAGGAAATTGTATCAGGATATCTCCCCTTATTCCTCACTGTCATGCTGAAATGTATAATTCAGTTTCCCCACAATTTCAGACGGCAAGTAAAGCAAGAAAAAAACCTACTCTTTTTCCTTCCCCATACCAGCTTTTTGCTTTACTGTAGGTATTAAAAAAAAAATAAAATACTTTCAATGAGATTGATCCTAAAAAGCAAATCAGCACGACGAGACCAACTTGCAGGAGACCTCCTCACAAGAGAGCCAACAGAAGTACTCTTACAAACCAGGACCTTTGCAGTAGTAACATCACAGCCTGGAACGGGGCAAGTCCCACCAATTCCACATACAGGAGCAGAACCAGAAGCCAGACACTGTGTGCAGCAGTGAGGCCAGCGATCGCAGCAGTCGAGTACAGACCCCTCTGTAAATGATCCAGGCTCCCCGCGTTCACTCCAACCCTCCATTTTCTAGCTGCCAAGGGCACTTAGCAATTTGCTCATTCACCACTCTTTCCATGTTGGCTTAGAGAGACAACTGCAGGCAATGGATTCAAGCCTCTGTAGAAAATTGCCACCAGACATCCCCTTTCATTTCTTGGAAATGATATTCTTCTGACTGAGAACAGTATTTGCCAGAAAACTAATAAATATGAACCTGACAGAAGTGGTTTAGAAAGCAAAGAAAGAAGAAAGGAAACAGTGCATGGAAATATGTATCACAACCTAGAGAAAGGAGAAGAGAGGTTAGTTTATCTGCTGCAGCAACTGTCACTGGGTAGTGATTAAAACACAAAAAACATTGCCTTTAATCCAATGTAAGCAAGTTGAAATTGCACATTCCCAGCCTATACAATCAACCGCTTTCCCAAAAGTTACTGACAAAGAAAAGAGAGATCAGTCAGAGTCCTGACTTCTGTAAAACCACAAGTTGATTCCGCAAACCGTTTGCTAAATAAATTCTCATTACTGCAGGAGACGATGACCGTAATTAGCATTAGTTAAAGGAGGACCATTTCTTCAGCTAGCTGTGTCTGACTTGGATACTCTCATACACAACCTAGAGACTCCGAGTGCCCTTAAGTTACAGTAATATTAACAACATATTAACTGAGCAGCACAATCAGGATCAGACTTTTTTTGCCCTTCTGAACAATACCAGCATGCAGCCAGGTTCTTCCTCCTCTGAGATTTCTCACCATCACCAGACTAGATCTCAAAGCTGCTAATTCTGAATTTTTAAAACTGAGTCTGCGTAGCAAGTGCACAAGACAAGTCAATTTTTTTTGCTCTTCCAACCCAAACCCAGCTTCACTTTGGGGGTATCAAATGAGTATCAACAAGACAAGATTTGGCCTATGGCGTGAAAATGCATTTTCACTTAAAACTGTGCTTAGCTGCATCTTATGTCACTTTAAGCTGACGTTTTTTCATGGAAAACCAATGAGATCATGTTCCTTCTTCCAAGGCCATCCAAATACAGCTAGCTGCATACAGAGTCAAAACAACATTGAGGCTAGCGTGTTTTCATCACAACAGAATGACCTTTATTCTTAGGTGGGATCCAGGTATTTCAACAATGTTCATTGACAAAGGCAATGAATGTTTCCGTATGACCTACTGGGCATTTCTGGTGGATGAGAAAAGGATGAGATATCAAGAAGAAAAACACTAAAATATACATGTACACATCCACACCTCTCTCTCTTCCTCTGGCTGGGCCTGTACTTCTTACTCTTAAATTTCAGTCTGGTATCTGCCGTATTTTCATTGCTCGCTTGGCAAAGAATGGTGCTATTCCTTATCTTGACAGAGAGATCCAGTACTCAGTACCTCTGAATGTCACTATTATTTTGCATCAAGTGTTTCACATCAGCAAAACACTTCAGCCAACCCTATACATTGCCCCAACCGTCAGGAAGGTCCCACTGAAATAGAAGGTGGTCTCATTACTGTGTTTTACTGGATCAAGGCTTTGCTCTCAATTCTGTGCACACTACTGGAAAGCTCTGGGGATTTTCACTTTCAAAACTGTCATGTTTAAATGCCCATTTTTTATTTTAATTCTTACTTGAGGAGGAAAATGGGAGCTTCTCATGCCACAAAGGTAGGCCAGTTTTGATAGCGTTGCACTGCGCGGTCCGTCCCAGGAACGTGTGATTTTACAGGAGGTGACTAAAACACATACCGGTTTAGGATGCTCATCCTAAAACATCCAAAAAGAGGCCCAAAATAAGGAGGCAGCAATTAGGAGCAGCAAGTTAAGCATCTGCAAAGTAAGCAACAGTTGGAGTGTGTAAGATCAGGTATTCCCCAAATCAAGGCACATTTTTTTCACAACACTGCACTGCAAGAATGGCAGAATTATCTCGGAGGAGAAGAAAGCTATGAAACAAGCTTACAGAAATGACACCTTTTTAAAATGTTTTTATTCGTAACAGTATTACATGGTGTGTTACAGAAATTAATGGAAAATTTCTAAAAATTTGTTGGTTTCTGTTGGTGTTGCTGAATGCATTATACATAAAGTTAAAAATAATGTGTCCGCAAATGTTAACAAATGGTCATTATCTGAGGTAAAGTTAAAGTAGGTTTAGAAATGTACTGCAACAGTCATTTTATCTTTCTCATCTTTATTAAAAAAATATGTGTCAGAATGCAGAAATAAAAATGCATGAAAACCACGGAGTAAACATTTTTGCAAAGAAGGTGCCCAGTACGTTATTAAATGAAAGGTTTCATCAGACACTTGGATGACTACGATCTATCAAAATATCTTTTCATGACAGGTAAAGATCAAGAACCTACGGGGGATGGTAACAGGATGGCTGGTGGGATTCCCTGGTTTTTAAATTTAAAGTGACGAATTTAGTGCTAGTGAAGGATGAGGGATTAAACAACTGCACAAGCTGGATATTTTAGTTATCTACAATACTGGTACAGTGCAGAGGCCTTCCAGTCCTCTCAGCTCAGCATCTCAACCATGACAAGGACGAACTAATCGCGTGACAAGACAATTCAGAATTTGCATTTATTTATGAGTGTTGGAACAGGTAAGACAAAGGTCCATGGTGATGGTCCAGCTGTGTCTTACGAGACACTAAAATCCCAGCCTCATTCCCTCCGCACTTACTCATAAACGGTCTGTTTCCTACAAACACGTTGTCAATGGATCCTCTGAGACATAAATCTCTTCTTTTTCTTTCAGCGTTTTACCCCATCACTGGAAATGCACTGACAATACTAAACCTCAAATGTCTATGATGAACCAAAATTGTCTTCGTGGTTCCACATGTAGGACAAAACCCAAAAGAGCCACTGAGGAAGAAAGTAGCACCACTGCGCAAATTAGGAAAATATTCTTATAGAAATGTCCTTCCAAAATGCTTTTACCTCTGCTTTTTACCCTGAAACAATCCAACAAGTTTTAATTTGTCTTCTCCGGTTCAAAAACTTGATCTTTCTTCCAACGGGAAAATAATGCTACAAAGCTGTTGGCACATGACTAAGGAACAAGCATCAAATGACCATGAATGGGGAAAAAAGTTCTCTTCTCTGCAGGTTCATTAGGTCTGTTCACAGCTAATTTTTCATTCACATACATTCTGTAACGCACATTTCTCTAATTTCTCTAATTCAAAATAAAAGACTGGAATCATGTTGTGACATTTGGTTGTTCATATCAACAAGCACCACCCCAGTTTTTTTTTCTGTCTTCTAAACCATTTTTAGCTTATAATAGAGATGAAAGAAAGTAAAACATTTATAACTCCAGGCCTATTTTAATAATGACAAAAATGTAAATTCTAATGTGTCAATTTAAAAACAAAATCTGCACAATAACCCTAAAAACTGATTAATCGTTCGATTTCTTAACCTTTTTTCCTTTTTCTATTTTTTCTTTTTTTCCTTTTTTTTTTTTTTTTTTTTCTTTTTTTTTTTTTTTTTTTTTTAGTGTTAAACCACTAAATTCAATATACTGTAACTGCATAGGAACATCAGGAAAACACATTTGACCTGTATAACAATTCTCTGTAGGGCAAAAATATATAGATTCTTTATGAAAATCATGTGCTAAACATATGAACCCAAACACTGCACTTCTGCTTCATAAATGTAAAAAAAGGAAGTTTTAAATTCTTTTGTTCTGTGTGTAAACAGTTTGATGACTTCTATGCAGAGGTTCAAAGGAATGTCAATGAAATGTGATTTCTGGTAAGTGGAGGATGTCCGTGTGATAATGCCAGATCATAAAATCATGTATTCCCATTAATTTCACTAGTAGCTGTCAAGCTGACGGCTTTTGGCAAATGCACTTGAGCTTCAGCCCGTTATAGTAAGCATGTGAAAAGACGTACGTGATGTGAGAACCACAAACTGGGTTTGCCACACCTCCCAAGCACTGCAACTTGCTACCTTCTCTACCGTGTAATGGCATTAGTAAAAGAATTTTCATAACATTTATATTTACAAAAAAACTGGCAATTTTCATTCGAACTCCTTAAAGCCATTTCCTCTTAAACATTTAAAGAGTTTAACAGTAAGATTTTTTTCCAGTTATAAAATAAAAATCCCATTTGATTTTTCTGATGTACAAAAAGTGATAAAGATGAACAATTTGATCACAGAATCAGTTTGTTATTCCATAATCCATGCCATCCTTGTCCCATTTGTCAAGTCCGCTCCATCCAAATTCCTAAACCAGAATCATACCAGTTTTATTTGGCAAATGATTTTTTTTTCATCAAAAATGGCACACAGAGAAGAAAACACTTGTCTGCATAGCATTACAGCAGCAAGATATTGAAGAAATAAAAATATTCCTTTTCTGCATTTTGAGTTTCCTAGGAAATACTGACTCTTTCATCTTTCCTCAGTGGGACTCGATGTCCTTTCTCTACCCACAGCTTGAGTATTCAAACAGAAAGCAGCATTTCTTCCTCACGATGCGCTAGAACTTAAAGGTCCATTTGGCAACATTTCCAGTCAGGATGGATAAACAACTGAGTTTTATTCTGTGGTTTCAAGTTAGGAATCGTTTCCGCAGGAGGCGTTTTGCTGTTGGAGCTGTCACTCATACAAAACTACAGGATAAGAAAAAGAAAAAAAACCCAACCAAACAAACAACAAAAAAACCCCAAACAACAAAAAAAGACATTGCCAGTATTTTTTCCTTGTTGTTTAAATATGTCTACACTGGACGGGGGGGGGGAAGTCAGGATCAGCCTGATGTAAATGACGATGAAAAACATGTCACCATGACATAAAAAGTGCCGACTTGTGCCCAAAAGGCTGTTGAATGATAATGCCACTGCTACATACAGACTCTGCGTTTTGCTCAAATGAAAAAGAATGTCTAATGCTCAATAAATTTCAGATGCTCATTATTTATATGTGGTGTACAGAAGATTAACAAATGTTTAAAAGAAGACGGTGGAGTAAGATTTCCTAGTCTGGATACTCATGACTTGTGGGGATGGGGCTGGACTCGTGGTATGATAAGCAGGACGAGTTATTTTGTGCTGCCATAGGAATCTGCCATTGGTTGCCAAAAAACTATGTCAGGGACGCTTGTAGAGCCAGTCCAGGAGTGCAATCATCTCTCCTTGTCGGACAAAAACGATCAGAACAAAGCATGAAAGCCAAAGGCCTGCCAGGTTGTTGGGTTTCATTTGAGGCTGGAGCACCACAAGCCCGTAACAATGCTATTTCTTAGGTCTGTTGATCTGGGCGTAGAGAGGTTCTGCTTCCTGGAGGTAACAAAAAAAATATAAGCCAAGATGTCTCCGGACAGTTTTGAGAACATTTTTAGGACATCTGCTTGAGAACAGCAATACCTCGTGAGTCAAAACCCAAAGGCAGTGTTTGTTTTCTGCACTGCCTTCAGTGATCACAGCACCCTCCTTGAATTGTGATGAAAATGTGACATTATTTCAGAAAATGAAATATCAATTTCCTCTCCCAGTATTGGCTGTGCACCGATCCTCAGGAGGTATTGCTGAGCACAGACATATGAAGAAATGAAATGATATTTGTATGACTCGATGTTTTGAAGTTTACAGGCCAGAAATGTAGCTGGCATAAAACGCTGTTACTTGTACCGGGTTGAGACCCACCCCCCCAGCAGCACAACAGCAGAACATAACTGGCTTTTACACAACTCAGGGAGAAAAACACTTGCAAACAGAAGCCGCTGCTGAAAGCTGAGCTAATGAAGCTGTGATGGGCTTGAAAATAACAACACGGGATGCCTATGAAGAATGAGGAGAGCTAGATCTGTGCAGTTTGATTAGGAGTCTGGATAACCATTAGTACAATCGTTAAAGCTGGGAGGCAAGCATGTCGAGCTGCTAACAGATTCTTTCTTGGGAATTGGATGTGAGGAGGGGAAAAAAAGCTGCCACGGTCTTCAGGGTTGCTTCGTAACTGACACCCTGTGCTTTCTCAATACTATGTTCAACGTGGCTGCAGTGGGAAACAAACCACCCACAGACCCTGGAATCCATTCTACTTCATTTCCAGAAACTAATTTATTAAACTAAGAATGACATCTAAAAAAAGAACGAGACAGGCAGAAAGGCTAATTAATGCCATACTACATTAACTCTCTGCAGCTTGATAACTATTCAAATACCACTCCACGATACTGAATTTAACCAAGTTAGAATCAACTCATGCTGCAGCACTGTCAGCAGAAGCTGACTTTGAGCAAAAAACCACCTCGGAAGGCTGGCAAATCACTGGACACTGCGAAGCACAGGAATGTCTGGCAGGGGATGAACAGGATTTTAAGCACTGCTTATAAAAATGGCGCTGATGATGAGAAATGCAGCCCAAAGGTGGATCCATAGGGCTATATTTACTCCATGCCCAGTGTGCCTGGCCAGTGCTCCAGGCTGTGCCCTGTCCCGCCTCACTGTGCATCTCATGTTGAACAAGGAGCAACACAACAAATCCAAAACATGACCTGTTTCCTCCATGCCAAGAGAAGTTGTCTCTTAGACCTTGCAATGACTACATTTCTGGAGCTTGCAGAGACTCTGCTTCCCCATCTCCTACCTACATGAAGCCCTGAGTACACTACGAGCATTACATGAGGATGAGAGAAATCCTTTGGAATGATTAAATAAAGGCTGCTGAAATTATCCCCAGCAAGAAGTAAATATATTTTTTGACCTTGAAACACCAAAGGTAATCAAAAGAGATGAGTAAGAGTAAATAACTGCATTTCACATACTGTGTCTTAAGCCTACCTATGCCAATTTTCACGTACTGCAGACGTGAAGCTGGCAGAATGATCTGTCACAACTAGTTCAGAGAAAATCTGTACTAATTAATGTGGGAACCTGACACACGCCAGGCCATTCTTCAGGCGTTTGCTGAACCTGAGGTGATTTGCAAAGAGAGGCAAAAAGGAAGGAGAAGAAGAAAAGCGGAGGGAGGGCAAACATCTCTTTGGACAAAAGATGTCAGTTTTTCAAATGCCTTGCTGGAAAAAAAGAGCTTTTCAAAATGTCAAGGGT
Source organism: Ceryle rudis (assembly GCA_033439905.1). NCBI lineage: Eukaryota > Metazoa > Chordata > Aves > Coraciiformes > Cerylidae > Ceryle > Ceryle rudis. The sequence continues at coordinate 94,999 of JAAGNO010018714.1, read as the reverse complement.
GCTTGTTAGAGCTGTCCTCAAATATCATTAAGGTATGCAGATGGACTTAAGTAACAGGTGTCCTAAGGTGTCACTGAACTTGACACCCTTGGAAGAGGAGGAGGAGCTCATCACTGGTCATCAGCACTTTCAACAATGCATGAAGCAGCCTTAATTAGAAATTTCTTCATACCCAACATTTATCTGAACATACACTTCATGCTGTAAAGGCTGCAGTTCTCGTCGATTTGAATAATTTTTCTTCCAGTAGACCAGAACATTTTGAATGAAAAGTGTGCTCTTATGTCTTCCTTCTAGTTGATTTCCCCCTTCAGATGCCTAAACGAGAAATTAATTGCAGTAATTTGCGTCCAATTTTCTCAGCCAAAGTTTTTTTGTCAATGACTGAGATTTGTTTTCTAATATTATTTTGAGATAATTTGAGCACTGCATCTTGCCTGCAGCCCAGCACTGCAAATAGTGTCTGTAAAGTATTGATAATGATACTCCAGAGAGCAGAAGAGAGCGGAAGGGGACAGAAAAGAGGCAAAATGAGAGTCAAGTGTTGTTGACTTCATGGATAGCTTCTCACAATGCCAGGCAGGGGGGCTTTCACGAGCATTATTTTGGAGGGTGTTGAAAGTAGAAATAAAGCCCTTTTTTTCGCATGCTCCACGCGAAAGTCATAGGGAATGCCCTTAAAATGCAGGCGAGCCCAACTCCTCACAGCACTGGAATCAGCTCACCAATGTTTTCTGCTTTCTACTTCTACTGCTGTGTTAGGAACAGATCCGGAGGGAAGGAAATGAAAGAATGGACCTTTTTTCAGGAAAAAAAAAAAAAAGAGAGGACCAACTCAAACAGCACACAAAGCTTTCAATTCACAGAAACGCCTTAAAGTGTTTTCCTTTCCATAGGATTGGCCCAGATGTGCTTTCATCAACAGGGAAGAAACCAAGATGACAACTGGCAGCACCTTTTTTTGCTGCTAAATCCTACTTGAAGGCTTTTATCTGCTTTGGGGAAATGCAATTTCTGGCAGATGTTTGAAAAGTAAATGTTTTCCTTTATGTTTGGAAGCTGCTATCAAAGTCGTGTTTAGCTATATCCTTGCGTTCTAATGAGGCTCCTTACGTTGAACAGTAGCCTTTAAATAACGAGATATCACAGGAAAAGGATATGAATTCACAGGTCAGGTATCTCACCAAGGTGACAGGTTGCAGTAGGGAACCAGAAATGTCTAAATATACAAGCTTTAAGTTAGACATCTAAATATTCAAGCAGCTACAAGTATGTTGTGCAAATGTTGAGTTATGAAGTCTCTCGGAATTGCAAAAACTGCCAGAGAATATTTTCTGTACGTATGCCACGTTTACAGATTCCAGAGATACTTCATGCTTAAAATCAGTTTCTTCTTTCCATTTTAAGGCACATTTTGCACAATAAACAAGACTGTAGCAAACAGTAAGTATTTCTGGTATAGTACACTACTGCATGAGGTAACAAGGTTGCTAATAGTTTTGAATAACATTATGTAAATACTAGAAGTAAATTTGCATCCAATTTAAAGATATTAACATCTGCTCCCCAGCAGAACAAATCACTGGAGAACATCTCTTGAAAGATTCAGCGTCTACTTGGGCTCGTGTACTCGAGCTCACTCACAAAACGTTAAGAGAGGACTTGGTTAGGAAGAAAAAAATTTTTACATTGGCAGTCCTTTCATCATCGCAAGGCACCCTGCTACGCACAAAGCTGCAGGCAAGATGTACTGAATTGTAGAGGTGAGGCCCGCATAGATTTCTTTGCCCTTTACAATAGCTTCTCAGCACTGGTTTTACTCCTGGCTGACTGATCAGCAAGGGCAGGCTCAAATGATAGAGTTTCATGAAATAAGCGTGCTGGAGTGCCAGCCAAAATGAGAATCTTGTGCTGGGGATGCAAGTGAAAGGAGCGAGAGTGCAATGCATCTTCTCTGTTTATTGCATGCTGACTCAATAAAATAGGATATTGTAAACTTGGCAAGCGGGATTCAAATTAAATATCTTTGGTGATAAGACAGGTAATTCCTACTGGCCCATTAATAGCCAGTGGCTTATCTCTGGTTATTTTTATTACAGTTAGCCTCAGTTAGCAGCATAAATATAGCAATTTTCTAGTTCGGGATTAGGACTGCAGAGTGTCTCTGTTCTTACTATAAACCTACTTAGAAATGTTTCCTGGTCTCAGATATCCAGTTTAATTATTAGCATTTTAAAAGTCTCTGTCATTTCACATCATGACAGGTGCTATACAGCCGTAAAATGAAAAAGCAATGAGAACAACTCAGAAAGATGAACCTTGCTCCAGATTGGTCCTGGTACAATAATGAACTGCAGCCAAGAAACACACCTATTATTTCTGGGCCCCTTTCCTAACAAAACAATAGCAACGTAATTATACTTTCTGTCTACGTATCTGTCAATTCTCCTTCATAACTTTTGAACCCAATGGCCAATTTGAAGCAAATTGTTCAGAAGTCTCAAAGATTGTAAATTATCACAAGTGCCTTTTTAAAATCAGCTGTTGTGCAGGAGACAGGGAACTGTTAAATGACCTCATTACAGAGAAAGTGAGGAGACCTCGTCTCCTAATTGAATTGCCGGATTGCCAATCAGCACGTACACAGTTCTAGACAAGCTACGCAGCGTGTTGTCTCTGGTTTAGAGGAGGAAGTTGGAGAAATGGCTACTTCAGGTGGGCTTAGAGACACTGGAAGAGGTGAGAAACCCATTAAAATGGATAGCCTGAAGGGAATTTAGCAGTGGAGGTGAAGGCAAACCTGCGGGATGCTTCTGTTCCCAGAGCAGCCTGAATTTCTCCGGTCTTGTCCCTTCAGACTCCCTAGTAAATATGAGGATGGCATGAGGCCTGAAATAGCAATTTTAGGATTTCTCTGGAATGAAGCAGTACTTCCCAAACTGTAATCCCTTTCCAAACACACAACACTACTTCTCTCTCAGGTTCACAGCCCTGCTCGGTGCTGTGTCTTTAGTCTGAGCGTGATAACTGTAAGAACAGGTCACCTATAATAATGAATTTCTCTTTGGACTCTATTCAGTTCCTGTTGAGCTGGATGAATGAGAGTAACAGATCCTGCAAATATTTTGAGCTTGTGCAGAGTCTGAGTGCAATAGAAATGAGGCAGAAGGAAGAGGAGGATGCAGAATCAGCTTAATACGTCCTCCTGAGGCTCACTAAGCTACCAGATGTGCCAATGCTTTGTACATAAGTTGCTATTTTCTTTCAACTTCCAAATAACAGCCCAAATAAAGAGTTACAGTAGTCCATCCTGGAGCTGACTAAGATTATTAGGACCATTTATCACTAAGAATGGCACTTGCTCAAAGATGGATGGTGGCAGTGGGCCACCAAAGTACCACCAAAAGCTGATAGACAAATATTCTAATGAACTGTTGCTCTCCTGACAGTGCTGATAGCATCATGAAGAGTGTGACATATTTTGAGGGCTTATAATTGTCTGCACACATTTCACAGAACAACTGAACAACTTTTTCAGGAAGCTATGCTCTAGCCACAAATGTTTTGAAGGTTTCCTGAGAATCTCTCATGAATGACTGCCAGTGCAAGTCTTGAACTAGGCAGCATATCAATAGAGCTGTGTTTGTTCCAGCACTTAAAATTATTTTTATTGCAATTATTGTGGTATCAATTATTCTCTTTCAGAATTTTCACCCCGTGTCTTAATTTGCCTTCAAGAACCAGTTTGTGTGGTCCATAAGGAGTTAGACCACACTTGTGATATCCGACCCCAGCATTCAGAATGAATTTATTCTTTTTACAATCAGGATGCTTTGTTAGCATGTACTGGCCAACATAACCCCAAGTGTCCAAAGAAGTCAAAGTCTGCACCTCTCCTTCCCTTTTCTCATTGTGCTTTAAGACTCCCCTTTCCACAGCCCTTGCTAAGCTTTCAGTTGCATAGCTTCAGGGCTTTCTAGTGTCACAGCATGCTAGACCCATTGTTGACTTAGTGGCTCAAGCTGAAATACCCCAAGAACAGAAATATCCACACTGGCAGGGTCTGCACCTAACACCCTGTGAGTCAGGCTGATTGGGTATATTGATGGAAAGAGGATGATCAGGTGAAAATTCCTCTTCTCGAACTTCTTGCTTTAATCCAAAATGTCAATAATACGAAACATTTAACACTATCGGTGGAATCTTCACTAAATACGGTTCTTTCCCTCTCCTTTCACCTTTGTTACCCCCCACACAACCTAAAGGCAGTGGTAGGGATTAAATGTAAGGCAGCTGAAGATGGCAGTCTTATTATTCAGTGTTCTCCTCACCCTTTCTGGAATATCACTATCCATCCTCAGAACCACTCATGAACAAAGGGAAAACAACCAAATACAAATCTCGCTGCAGACACCACTGCAAAGAATTTATTTTATGTGAAAGTCAGGCCTGGCTGCTTCTTATCTCCAACCACAAAGGGACAAAAATGTAACATAACCATAAAATGTCACATTTAGCTACTAAGAACCCACAGCTATTTGTAGAAGAGTGACTTATAAGAATGGCTGCTGGTAGGATGAGGATTTTGAGAGCTTTAGTTGAAGACTGCAAAGGGAAGAGAGGAAAAACTGAGAAATTAAGATTAACTGTAAAATGCTGCGTTACTTCTAAACAAGAACGTGCAGTGTCAGAAGGAATCAAGAAACCAAATTGCCAAGGCATGTTGAAAGACCAGGGTACAAAATACTTGGCAGGTGAGTATTCTGAATACATCAAGCTAAATAAAGATATTTTATGGGCACAGCTGATTTCACAGAGATGCTGAGAACAGATATATTTGAAATTCCTGAACACAATACTGTGTCACACTCCTGAGAGGTCCATTCATCTGAGCTGTATACCGTGCTGTTCTTGGTGTGAAGAACCATGTTCTCAAGCACGAAGTAACCTCCCATCTAAGGCACAAAAGTGGCTTTTATGCAGACTGTGATTCTTTTGTACTACATGTTTCTCCCCATTAAGTTTCTCTCCAAATGCAGAGCTCGATACACAACACAGTAGTAAGTCCTGAATTGGTAATTTTCCATGGAGATTAGACTTTCCGTTGCTCTGACGATACCAGGCTTCAGAATTAGACGGGGTGGTTTGAGCAAGTGGATTTCCTACAGACTGCTGCTGAATGGCACAGCGCAGACACACAATGATATTAGTCTAACTTCACTGGAGAGAGGCTTTCTTTTTGTTCAGCTTCCTGTTCCTGCCTACAGCTTTTAGGAATTACTATAATACGATAATCAGTAACATTATTTAACATTTCCCAGAATGTATTTCCAAGAATTATATGTATTTTATGCAAGACTCCACGAGGATTAACAAAAAATATGGAAAAAAACCAATACGGAATCACTGGTAATATACTGTTCTTGTAGCTCCCAGAAACATTGAAAGGCAAAAGAATGAATTTTACTGAGCATTATATAAAGGCAAAACAAAAGGAGTCTGTCACTTACATGGTAATTTGCATTAACAGACTTAAACTGCTCTTTCAAGTTCTATCCAGAACTCCTAGTAGGTAAATGTGTATGAAGCTAGTTTACAAATGACACTAACTATCTTTGTGACATCAGAAAATTAGAAAGATTTTATCCTTATACTCCCTGTGATGAATTTCGGATTTACCTTGACTAGGATAAACTGCAATAAACAAATGTAAATGGGTTTGCAGGGTGTGGGGCTCAGATAAAGGTCAAATCCTTTCTTGATTAAGGAAAGAACTCTTGAAATGGTCTGAAGCTGGGATAGCTGGTTATGTCTGTGCTGGCTGAAGTTGGGTAAAGGCAAAACCAAATTACTATGTGGCACTATCCATCTGCAGAAGCAGTTCTCACTGGAGTACAGTAACCAACAGATGCTCTTGCTAGAGCAGCTCATCCCAGCTTGACTTTATCCTTACGCTGCCAGTTTTAGACTCAATGAGACACAAAGCTTAATGCTACTTTTGTTTCAGCCCCCAAGAGATGAACATTAAATTGGTGAAGCTAAAGAAGGGGGAGATACCTTCTTAAAGCACCATATATTATTAAGAGAAAATCTTATTCCTCTCAAGTGGATCAAAACTAAGTTATGGTAAGATTTCTTTAACTATATTTAATGTACAAAGTAAACTGATACCAAATGAAACTATTCATTTTGAGTTGTTGAAAGCAACGTGCTTCAGCTCTGAGAGGCTAAAGTAGCTGGTAAACACAGTGCAATTTCTGTACAGAAGCCAAAAGGGGTCTGCCATTGTTATGGATTTGCTCCAGGAGCTCTGTGCTGGAGCACAGGAGCTGCATCAGATCACGTATTTGGGTAATACAGAACATGAACGGCAGGCAGGGAGAAGATAATGAGACATATCCTTCAAATAGTAACACTAGAGAGTATTTGGATGGAATAACAATGCTCAGCACTCATAAAACTTCGTAGCTTTGCTGTCTTTTTGGTAAAACACATATACTGTATTGAAACAAATCACAGGACATTCGCTGGCAGCCACGTTTTCTAACGTGCTCTGTAACACAAAAGATGACAAGATCATCTTTCTCATCTGCCTGGATTTAAATTACTTACATTTGATGAATAATTTTTAAAACATCACTATGCCAACGGCAATATGAATGATCATAATTTTCAGATGTTTTTAATTTGCAGTTGGAGATAAAAATACACAAACCCATTTCAATATTTTTTACATGCAGATAATAAATGTGCTGCTTCTACTGATTATCACATTGATTTAGGGGAGAGGTGTTCATGTATCATTACATAATTCTATTTAATGTTTGTTATGTCTATGGGTAAGACATCTTATTCCATTTAATATGTTACATCTGACTAAAGGCCAGAGTGGATTTGATAAAAAAAAATAATGTTCTGCCTAATACGTTGTTAGTAATGGCTCAGTTTCCCTGTTTCCCCGTCGAACTTGAACACAAAGCAAAATAAGTTTACATTTTTTAAAGCATGCAGGCAGCTGAAACACACGTATTTGCATACGCCGCAACACTTAGTGAATGGCAAAAGCCGTGCAAACCACTGAGCATGAGGAATATACCGTGGATAATGGAGAGGAAAAACGGAAGAGATGAAAAGGAAAAATAAACCATGCATCCATGAAAGCAATGGTAGGTGCTGGTGGAAGCGTGAGCACCTCAAGGTGTAGAGAAAAAAAGGACAGATACCTACCCCAACCTGCGCTATCTAGCTACCGACCTGTGGACTTATAGTATCACCAGTTGGCTCACCAAATGGATCACTGTTGGATGAGGCCTGAGACCCATCAGGCTAGAATACAAGAACATAACACCTTTTTTTCTCAACAATAAGAAAGTGAAAAGTCAACACGAGGTTATTTTCATGCTGTGGGCATAACAAGTACATCCTGTCTCATGAAAACCAGAAAGTGAGACCTCACCGCTGATATGTTCTCAAAAGCCATAACAGTTTCCTATAGCTGATGCAGGCAGGAGAGGACCTCACCAGTACCTGCCAGAGCCCATGCAGGAGCTGCCACAGACCTCAGGAGGTACTGGATCGGACAAACCAGAAATGCAAAAGGCCCTGAAAGCCAGTGAAACTGTACGAATCAGATGGAGTCCAAGCTTGTGTTATTTGTACCTTTGGGTCCTTTTTTTTGTAAAGTCTCCCTCTTGCCTTTGGCTCACTTGGGCTCTTATCTAAGACACCTTGTGATTTAAAGTCATTGCTCTGATAACATTTCTTGCTTTGGTCCACTGAGTCTAAGGCAAAGAAAACACATACTGAGGGCCAGAACATTGAGGAACATAACTAGGTAAGCAACTGGGATGCAAGAATGTGCAAGACAACATCAACCATCATCTTTTTAACACACAAACTCTCACATCTCTTTCTGCAGCCTCAGCATGTAGGTTGTTTTACCTCGGACTTCCTTACCATCAGTATGTGAATGTTGGCATGCTAAATAGGATATTGGATACAACTAAAATAGAAAACCTTACATATAAACTCTGAGTTGGGTTCCTTGTATGCCGTATTAGTGCATGTCAACAGAAATGTCATGCTATTGGCTATCAAAACCAAAGCAGGAAGTGAAGTCTCTCTGCAGCTCCCCTTTAAATACCACCCAGCCCTATTAGAATAGTTATTTCTGACACTACCAGACAACATTTAAGTAACTTCTGTCTTTTCTAGCTAAGAAGAGCTAATCAGTATTTAGAAACCTTATTGCTACTCACAGCCTCTTGCTCCTCACTTTTGCTTGGGCTTTCAAACCCCTCTTCAAAGAGGTCATCTGCAGCAGGATCACTGGTATGAGATGCCGATGATTTTGATGGAGAACTCTGTCTGGGTGCAGGGGTTGGAGCTAAACAAGGATTAAGGTAACAGCAACAGAATACTTATTAATTTGTTCAGTAAGACACATTAGCACAAAATTTGCTCATGCTTTAGAACCCTCAACTTATTACCCCTGAAAAATTATTTTCTGATGAGGAGCTGAAAGAGGTGGATTTGAACACAGTAGTCATTATCAGTTCCATACATTGATTTCATTCAGCAGTTTCCAAATTAAGTTTGGCTGCATCTGGCATATGTCTTTAGGAACCAGGGGATGCCACTACACCACATTAAGAATGCATGAGACGCCTGCCCTGTGGCAGGTAAGCGAAGCAGAAGGTCTCTGGCTGGCCCCTGGTAAACCTGTGCCTCACCAATTCCTCTTTTCAGCAATCTGCAAAATCCCCCATCTCCATGCTATGAACACTATAAGCTTATTTTACAGCTCTTCAATGCATTCCCCCACATGTCCAATACATTAAGCTATTAAATACACAACTCTAATTTCTGCAAAGTGTGGTTTGGATGGGGCATAAGTGAAACCATTTGTAAGGCTGAACGTCATGGGCATTTTTCAACCAGTCTGCATGTCCCTAGCACAGAAGATACATTACTAGCTTCTTAGAAATTAAATTTCAGACTGCAGCCATCAGGGCTGTTGATTTCAGTGGCCTGTGAAATTCCCCTCTGATACTTTTCTTTAAGGCTGGAGCACATTTAATAAGCTAGACCATGCATGAGGGTTCTCAGTCCATACCTGTGCTGTAACTTACTGCATGAAAAAAGGAAGAAATGCTTTGAGGAGCAGTCCCGTGTGAGGAAAGGTACAACTGAAAGCAGCTGAATACTCACGTGAATTTGTAGATGGTGTCGTGGAAGTCACAGGAGTCAAATTTAACTGAGAGATGTCAAAGTCATCACAATCATCTGCTTCCTGTGCCATCCCAACTTTGTTAAAGTAACTTGAGAAGGCCTCTGAGGTACAACTGAGGGAAGGCTGATCTGGTTTTCTTGATGGCACTGGTGGAGGCTGAGCCATCTGGAAATCTTTAAACATTTCTTTTCCCATTTTCTGTCTGGGCCTGTCTGTCTGTGGACTCGATCTGTTGGAATCACTTGTGGGTGGAACAGTAGCTATAGGAGCAATGGTACCTTGAAACATGGCTGCTTGTAAAGGCAAAACAGTTTGTGTTGGCATGAAGGCAGTTGGTTGGAACTGACCAGCTACAGATGGCCACGGTTGCTGAGTAGGAGGGAAAATACCGGGTTGGCCCCATGCTATCGGCTGTCCTCCCTGCATCACCTGAGCAACTGGAGGCTGAGCACCCATGGCCAACTGCTGTTGAACAAGTGGTTGCTGTCCCCAGAATGAGGGCAGAACAGCTCCCATGGCAACATAACCTTCAAAGATTAAAGAGCAAAGAAAAAAAAAAAAAAGAAAGAGATGAAAGATTTTAACAGTACTGTCAAGAGTGTGCAGAAAAAAGTTACACAATAAATCAGAAACAGGCAGGCTACATTAGTGATCCCAGAGCTTCAGAACACTTAGAAAACAGAAAGACTTGGCTGAATTCACATCACTGAACAAATACTTGCATACAGAAACACAGACTGGTGGATGCTGGTGATAATCCTTTCCCTCATCTGAACAAAAAAACCTCTTCAATCTCAGTGAGTACCTCCACAGGTTTGTAAAGACCTGCGTGCATGGAGCTGGGCAGCAGCTGACCATATGGCATCTCCCTTCCCTGGGAGGGAATTCCCTGTGAAATCCCTGTGAAAGCATTACCAGGATTTGCTCGGTCAAACCACTTGCCAGAACCACAGCAGCTCCCAAAACATTCCTAAACTCACCCCCTTGTAGCACAACCCTGCTCCTCACCACTGAGTTCTGCGGGCTCTTCTTGCTACCCTGACTACTCCATCTTCTGCCTGTCGTGCTCCTCTCAGAGCAAGGATCTCTGCGACTGAACACTGGTCAGGTTGGGATGAAGTTCCTCTTTTCAGAGCAGCCCATATGCTGCTAAAAAATGAGCAGCCAGAGCAAGTAGAGGGAAGGCAGAGGATGCCCAGGACTCCCTCCCCTCTGCGTAGCTTTGCCTCAGTTCCTCATCCTTTGCACTCTTCCTCTTTGTTGGGGAGAGTGACCCACTAACACCGGCCAATGCCTGCGAACAGCACAGCCACAAAACTGGTTCAGGGAAGCACATTTATGTAAGTTAGATGACAAGTCAAGGACCCTCTAAAGACAGCGTCACCTTCTTGCAAGGGAAAGAGTCTATGCCACCTCTTCTGACACAGTTACAGCCCAAACCCTTGGGCCTCTGAAGAGCAAAGCGAATGTCTCAAGTTGCATAATAAAAAGACAGAGCCCAGATGAATTCAGATTAAAAAAAAGATCACATTGATTGTTACCCAATTACTGGAGAACATCAAAAAGGCCCTGAGCTTCTGCTGTACTACACACCTTATAACAGCAAACCACTTCAGGTATTATGCTGGCAAAAACCCCTCTAGTTGGGAAGGAAATTAAAGATGAAAACTAAGAGTATATTTCTTCCTGTCAGACCTGAAGTCTCCTTTCAAGCTACCAAGAGTTTGACTGTGCAGGAGTTATATGATCAGGTGCTTTCTTATTTGCAATGAAAAAAAAAATAAAACTGAAAACTACTGTAAAAAAGTCACAAATTAAATGACATAATAGAATCATGTTCTACTGGTAGAAGTATTATGCTTTAAAGGCACACCGTTTCACATTAATGATTTACTGCTAATATTGTACAATATGCAACCTCCGGTTTACTTTTAATACAGTCACAGCTTTAAAACTCTTGTTTCTAACCCGAGTGTTTTCTTGAGTCCTCCTGTACCTTTTCCTCTGCGCTTTATTTCTAGGCTATTTTGTAATGCCAAATATAAGGGTGATTGCAAAATCCTAACAGGAAAAGTCCAAAACAAAATAAATAAATAAAAGAAGATGAACTTTGAAAGACCAAATTAATGAGTGATGAGCAGAACAGTAACTCAGATAGATACCTATTTCAATAGATGGCTCTGGTGGATTCTCCATATGTCCTTTTAATCTTGCCCCCACTGTAACCTCATCCAAGCAGCGAGGATTTTCCTCTGACATTATCCCTGCACGCTTCACCACCAGTGTAACCCTTCTGGGATGTAGTGGCCACTCTGATGCTGCAACGCAGCCCATCAGAGAAGTTAGAGAATCTGTATTGAATGATTCAAGGCACTCTTCCTCCTCCTTTTTTTACCCTAAGTGGAGCTGAGAGTGCTGCTGTGAGCATCCCAGGGAGAGCTCACAGTCAAACCACATGCCTTGCATGTCTGTGCAGAATGCTACACAGCTTTGGAATTTTGAGCACTTGGAGGAACACAGTAAAGTCTAAAGGAATTATCAGGATTTGACTAAGTGGAATACCTTTGAAATGCAATCAAATTCTCCATATCTCATTATTTACTGGAGACAGCACGGGACATTCATTGCTACTGAAAAAAAAGCAAAGATACACTAAATGCTTTTTTCTCTCTCTGGCTACTGTACCTAGCAGGTGTTACCCAGATGGCTGGACCACGGTTGAACTCCCAGTGACTTTTTTTGGCTTTTGTTTCAGAAATTGTTGGTAAGTTAAAAATAATGTACTCCCTGCCTCTTAAAGACTTGTTTTGTCTTGCCCTGCAGCACTGCCCTCAAAATCCTTTCCCCCCTTCCACTGTACTAAATGCCCTGAGTATGGAATACAAACCAGAGCTGAGAACTGATCACCAAATTTGAGTCAAGCCACTATTTCCAGCAGTATTTTCTTACCTGAGGGTACGGCAGCAGTGCTGAAAGGTACAGAACCAAACATGTCTGTACTAGCAGGAAGTGACTGGGATGAAGATGGGATAAAGGCATCACCTGGAGTAGCAGGAGTCTGCAAGAAGACAGGAATAAAACACAGCGATGACATAGCTACACCTTCTGCAGCACATACTTTGCTGTCACATCATCTAGAACTCTAAAAATACAGGTTTGAAGGGAAGAAATGGAAAGAAACAAATGAATGGGAAGATGTAGAAGGAAAGAAGCAACAGAAATAAGAGGATTAGAATTTGCTGGAGACAGGAGAAAAAGAAGGAAAATGAGAGGCTTTGTACCAGAGGAAAAATTAAAAAGAAAACTTGCCTGGAATACATCCCATGCAAAACACTGACATATTTTCTTTCTCTAGAACATACAGACTTATGATTCTAGGTGTTAGGTGACAACTAGTAGAGGCAGTGATCAAGGCATTAATGTAAGAAACAGTAAATGCAAATGAAGTATCTGCAGGTTTTATAGAAAAGTGAATAAATATTGCTTCCAATTAACCAACAAGACCAGAACCATAGGTCTACATTAAAAGAAAAATTCAATCCAATTGAGCAAGCTAAGGATGAGGAAACAGGGCTTTCAATATGTAGTCCCAGACATGCTCCAGAATACCTTGGAGATCTGAGGCTCCCAACTCCACAGCACTTCATTTTTCTCAGCATATTCTTACTCTCCTAAAGCTTAGTGTCAGGTTCAAAAGCTTTACAGGAAAATGATAGTGTTTTCATTTTGTGATGCAGAACAACATGTTGAGAAAATTTTCTTTGCCTGCAAAACACATTCAGCCCACTCTCTCTTTACTGTTTTGTCTTCCTTCCTTTAACAGCAGTTCTGGGATATGTGCTTGGTGGAACCAAAGAGACATGATATATTAGGCTGTAACTGGCTCTTCCTGCAGCGCAGTGCAGAGACAGAGAGCAGTGAAGCATGCCCCTCCGATAAACACCAGGGAAGGAGAACTGCAGCTCAGGTTATATCTTATGTGACACCCAGCCCTCTATCAGAAATACAAAAATTGAAGATATTTTTGCAGATCATTGTGAAGCAGTAACTCCACATTTTCCATTTCCTTCACTTTTATTTTCTTGCAACGTAAAAACTACTTTGAAACCCTCCCTCCTAGCATGGATGATGACCTGAATTATAAATGGGCTCAATAAATGTGCTGAGAACAACATGTAAAAAAAGGCACAGTTCAGTTTCCCTGGGTACTCACTGGGGGAGAGGTTACATCAGGAGGAGTGGACATGTCCCCAAAAAGCTCTAGTTGGGTAACAGCCTGTAAAGAGAAAAAAACCAAACACATTTCCACTTATCTTTTGAGAAGAAAAAACGGTGAGTTAACTAGTTACAGCTTGTAAAGTTAACTAGTAACAGCTAGCAACAGAAATGCCCCAAAAGCCACGAAGGCTTCACATGTCAAGTCCCATATGGAGGAATCACATGGGTTTGAAGCTGTGGGATTTTGATGTTGCTGATGGACCCAAATAGGCAGCAGCTGACCCTATAAAATGATTCTGTAAGGCATTCCCCACCATAAAAATATAAAAAAGAATAAAGCATGAAAAAATAGCATGAAAAAACTATCCAGAATGGGACTGGATGCATTACTGCTCTGTCCTTAACATCATCAGTGAGTACTAAGCATGATTTATGGCCAGTCCTTTTCCATGGCTCCTTTTCTAAACCTGCATTTCAAGGTCTTAAAACACAGGAGCAGACTGTGGAAGTGACAGAATAATACAGAAGGGAAAGGCTTTAAAGTGTGCCTGATTTCCCTCTGCCCATGGGACAGGTGTGACCTGGATAAGTGGACTTGAAGGAGGATGCACAACTGGGTTATTCTAAGTTCGTAGCTCTACATTTAACTTATGCTAGAAATGTTTTCTCAGGGCGTCCTTCAGTTTGATCTCAAAATAGGTCACCCATACAGGTCTAACTCAACTGGACCAGAAGAGAAAAAGCACTTTCATAATAAGGAGCACCTTAAGCTGCTGCATAATCAAAGCTCCTTCACATGTTCTGCAGGAAAATTACTCTCTTCCACCCATCTGCAACTGAGTTCAGCTGGAGGTCAGAGGGGGTAAAGTATAGATCCCTTATAGCTCTGCAGGAAACCTAAAACTCATTTACCATCCTTATCAGGGTGGCTATTCTGGAAAGCTCTGATGGGAACTCATGAACCACTCCTTCTCCACTACGTCTCTTCCGCATACTGGCTTGCTTTCTTCCCTGTATCAATCACACCCACACGTGGGAAGCCACAATTCTCATTATGAATGAGATTTAATGCAAATCTTAATTCAGTTCACTGAATCTCCTCCACAGCTTAGGCACATAAAACTTACAGCCTCCTATCCATACACAGGTTTGAAGTTCAGTTGAGTCTTGACCTGCAAAGGCAGCCACTTAGTGCTCTGGACATTAACCACACTGGCTGGTCAGTCTTTACAGCCTACCAAAGGAACAAGACTACCTTATGCTTTTTTCCCCTGCTTTCAACCTTCTATTATAAATGATCCTTTAAGAAATAAGATTATCATTCAAAATATAGTAATTTCAAATGTTTGTACGTTTTTGCAATCCAATCTCTACTCCCATGTAGGAAAGCAATGCTACAATTACTCAGACATGGAATTTGTCTAGCAGCTTGGATGATCCTCAGCTTTACATCTAATCATATACCTAGGGATGAATTATTTCAAATTTCCTCACATCACGTCTCATACTAAATAGATCACATTGCTTTAGTGATATGTCAATGGATATTCTTCTTATGGACTTATATATCCCTCTAAGTATCTGGGTGGAAATGAAATAAGAATGAAGAAAATCCACATTTTCTTCAGGGTACTCTGATTCTCGTGTACTTTACCAGAATACTGCTAGAAGTAGCTTCTGGAGGAAAAAAAAAAAAAGCCCATATATCACTTCTGTAACGTGTATGGACACAGTAGGCCAAGCACTGTTAACATGCCCAAAAAACTTGGAATAATGACAAGAGCAGTACATTTTGGAAATCACTCCAAGCCTTCTGTGGGCACTACTGACTCAAGCAGTAACAGGTGACACCAAATCTTGGAAAGAGCCACTTTCTTCTCATCTCTCCAAAATGCTTGTTCAGAGTCACCACTAAATCTGCCCTTCTCCTTCATCCCTCATGAGCTTTTCACTGTTTTCTCTTCTCTGGCTTGCTAAGAAACAGCTTGTGTCCTTGCAAGAAGCGCATGAGCAAAGGCTCTCCGAGTGCTTCCATCCCAGGTGAGGAAGCAGAAGAGGGGATGTAAAAGGGCAGAGCACATACCATTACACAGGCTAAGAGGAAGTCTTTGTAAAGTTATATATTTTTCTGTGGAAAAAATATTACGTTTCATATCAGTACTGCAAATTGATAGTGAGAAGACTTTTGAACTCAGTATTATATGGTATCCATTTGAAAGGTGGCAACTCAGATCTCCATGCCTCAATACCCCCGTAAAATGGGAATAATAATACTTTTTCACAGTGCTTCATGGTGATGGATCTTTGGAAACTGTTCACAGATATAATTCTGTTAAAGCTCTTAAGAAAGATTCTGTGGATGGGTTTCTAAACAGACAGCTGGAGAGAGTGACAGGAAAGCTGACTCCACTATTTGTTGTCCTAAACACTCATTCACAATATTCCCCAGAAAAAGGAATATATTTACAGGGGAATTATTTCTTACAGAATAGCTACCTTCTAGGCAACAGGACCTACAGAACTAGGTCAGAGAATGTAAACAGAGATTTAGTGGGAACACAACTTCCTCATGTACTTCCTAGACACAGCTTTAAACAGCAACACTTGGAGGTGGGATTTTAAAGTCCCAACTGGATCAGATCCGGATTCTGTATCTAGCTTTTTGCTACAAATCAATTTTCAAGCTGAATAAATTAAGGGATCTTCTCTGACATAGATGTAGCTTATCCACTTGCAGCACATGAGATTCTGGACATCAAATAGTTGTCTTTTATTTTTGTGATTTCACTGTCACTACAGAACTGATTTCACACATTACATGTTTTTAAATTATTCACATGTGACATTAGCTACGTTCCAGTGAACTTAATCCCAAGCCGAACATTTTCCAATTGCACTATTCCTATAGATGATTTCATCTATATTTCCTTAAAACATTTTTAGTGTTACCTTACCTGAGTGACTGAAACAAGATTTTCATCAATGTCCAGCAATAAGTTTCCATTCTGCAGCTGTAAAGCATGATTTATGAAATGAAATGAATGATTTATGAAAATGATATGAATTTCTGAGCATGAAAATGATAACCTCCATAATTATTGACTTCAGTATTGAAACAAAAACCCTTTCCATCTTGCAGTGAGCACAGATAGGAAATCATGCAGCCAAAACAGTGAGTCTGAATGTTGCTGGGATGTGGGACAAACACACACTTCATTTGTGCTAAATCTCAGCTTCTGGTATATAAGGCAATTTTACCACTTGTATCATAACTATTTATTTGCTGGCTATTGAGTAATTCAGCAATAAGCATCCCCAGCAAGCTCTGATCCTGCTTACATTAATGGAACTTTTCACTGGCTTGGTGAAAGAAAGAACTTATTAACCTCACGGGGAAAAAAAAAAAGGAGTTTTGGACAACAAAAGCTCTAAAAGCAAGTATTTGCAGAAACCCACAGCTTCTTCTTAACCAGGAGAACTATAACAACAATGTAACAATTTTTAAGATTAATATTTTCTTTCCACAGTATTTTTTAAAATTGCCTACATAAACCAATTCAATTTATCATTCAATCCAGTTTTTGTGGGTGTAAATATACGTAGGAGTATTCTGCCAACACGTGCATAAATATATGTAGATGGATATAGATACGTAACCCAAATTATCACTTCAGTGTCCTCAGAATGCTAAATTTCAGATAACATTTACTGTAGTGTTGACAACTTTATTTCTTAAGAAGCAAATATAACAGCAAGCTATTGAAAATCAAATCTCAGATGACTGAGAAGCTTCATACAAGTTACCAGCCAGTAACCTCATCCCATCTTAAAGCAAATGAGTTTAAAAATCTCAGAAACACCCTAGAATTCTCCCTCCCATCTCTTCACAGACCTGAAGGAAAAAAAACCAAACTTAGAAACACAGAACCATAGAACTGTCAGGATTGTAAGGGACCTTGAAGATCGTCTAGTTCCAACCCCTCTGCCATGGGCAGGGACACCTCCCACTATACTTGTAAAAAATACTTGTAAAAAGCAAAGCTAAAGGAAGAAAATGCCATCACGCACAACCAGGGAAGGACTCCGTCCTGCACCTTCTTGGAGCTGATACCACGTTCCCCCAGTCCCAGGCAAGAAAAATGTGAAAAAAACTACATCCATTTACCGAAAGAACTCCACAGAACTTGAAAATATTCTTAAAATGAAACCAGAAGAGTTTATAACTTCAGGAGGGCCCAGTTTTGGCCACTAGTTAACCCCCTTAGGTTCTGACAGTTCCCTCTTTTCATCCCCATCCTGCAGCTCCCAGGGCTGTGTCTCTCAGCACTCTGCAGCGGATCCTGCCCCCAGCCCTGCTGCCCGCCCTGTGAAACCAGCTGAGAAATCACCATGTCTCAGCACAGAGGAAACATGTGCACGGCGTTCAACGGACCATTAGAAATTCCCACCTGTGCTACGGCGGGACCTTGCAGAAAACATTTGCCCAACATGTCACGGCACATCCCCAAGTGCCCAATTATCATGCACTTGAGCTGCATCTTCCATTTAGCTCGTGTTCTGCATCACACACTGGTGAGGAGACACCTCCTAAGGGTGAAATATCCCTGTCTATCAGAGCATGGAACAGCCTGCAACGGTGACCGTGCTGAGGCTGTAATGTGGCTACCAAGGGCAGAATTTGGCCCTTTGAGCCTTCCTCTGGTTCAGCTTTTCGATACAAAGTGCTTAACCTTCACAATTAAAGTCAACAATCTTCTCCCTCCTTCCCCAGTGCACGATAGAAAATAACCAGAAGTCTGGAAAGATGCTCCAGTCCTTGATCTTTCTTCAGGATTGCTGCCTGTGGATCTCTCCACGGAGTGATGTAAAAGCTTGCTTTAATTATTCAAAAATGCATCTCCTCGAATATGAAAACACCCCTACAGCTTAGTCAGCCAGGAACACACCAGGCACTTGCAACCAGCCACACAGACTGAGGCAGAGGAAAGAGTATTAATCCTTGTATCGCGGTGACATTAAACCTGTAATGAAAGCTCCATCTTTCTATACAGGCACGTGAGACATATTGCAAATCTTTTAAACATGAAATATGTAAATCTGGCTTCTTAAAGCACCAGCAAGCTTTTTAAACCACTCAAGCCAGTAATGAAACTCCTCACAACACTTTTGACTATTCACTAAAGGAAAACATATTATCCGAGAGCCGGAAAAAAAAACCAGTACAGAAGCCAAAGAGATAAGGAAACTGCAGCTTTTGTAAACCTGAACCAGTAACGATCCACATCAACTACAATATTCTCTCTGATCACCAAGTACTCTCAAAAACATCTTTTCTAAGCAATGCAAAAGCCCAGATTTTAAAAGGGAAATCTAAGACGGGTCTCTTGCCCTCACAGGACTGAGAAGCACCTTAATTCTTTCCCTGCTACAGCCAGAATATTCAACTTCTGTTAGTCTGCTTTTACCAAAGGCAAGGGATCTACACTGGCTTATAACATGAGGAAACTGCTTAATATTGCTAGACTTTTGCAATCAAGATGATAAAAGTAGCCTCTTACAAAACGTAGTTCTGAAATCTCAGAGAATGAAGCAAAACCAGTGCTTAAAAAGCATGAAAAAAAATAGACAGTAATTAACTTATACTCTGATACGGAGCTCAGCGAGTAAAGAGTATGAAGGATACTAAATATAGCAAATAACCAGCAATTAGTAATTAACCTCTGAGCAGGGTATTAGCTATTCAAATCTTTTAAGACAGCAGAGGGATTTAAACTTGGTTTTCTGCATTCAGGGTAAGTGCTGGACCCTCTGCCCAGTAGACAAAAGAGGGATCACTCAATTGTGCTGCCTCTCTGCATTTCCAATTCCCTTTTCCTAACATGTATTTTACACTGGAAGTCTAACGACAAGCCAAACAGTCAAATAAAAGATTTTTCTTGAAAATGTAAATATTTTGCCTATGGCAAATATTTTTCCCAATGGTTTGAATCATTATTTTGGTTAAGCAAAGTTCCCTTTATTTGCACAACCTTACGCAACGTGTTGATATTGCTATGAGCTCCAGGAGCTGCAAACAGCTTGCTAATTAACTACAATTCATTCTAAAAAACAATTAGAACTATAACGAAGGAGCATGTCAGAATCGTGACTAAACTGATCATCAGTCAAACCACATCTAGTAGGTCGAAACACACTGAAAACATCCAAACGTGTTGTTTTCCTGTAAAACTACTGTTGGATTAATGAAGTAGCAGGATAACAAAGACTCGCTCAGTTACTTCCTAATTAAAGAGAATACACTGAAGAACATGTGTATGAAGAAAAAATGGTTAATGCCTTCTACAGATCCTAAAGATCTTCAAATGCCATAACCTTTCCCAGTTACAGAGGTAAAGGCAGCCACCTGATGTTCCCATCAACCCAGATCTACACAGGTATAGCTGAGCCCAGCCTCAGTTGTAAGGCTGCTGTGGATGTTTAGGGTCATTCCTGACTGGTACAGGTCACATCAGCAAGGTGGGCTGCCATAAAACTACACGGACTGTTTTTTATCCAAAATACATGCACTTGGGCATCCATCACTCACACAGGGTTCACATCCAGTGCTCAGAATCCTGTGGGACATGGGAACCCTCCCTGTTTAAAGTTTCTTTTCAATTTTATAGGGTAACTCTTGTCAGGAGCACTCCTCTTCGGGCAATTCTCTGTGTTTTTATTTGAAGTAATAAACCCAAGTACTGACTTTGGTTATGATGTACCCAACTACAGGGTAGCCTTGAACTGCATCGCGTTCACTGACTGTCCTGTTTCCTGTGTGTGTTCACTGGAAAGCACTGGATGTGCTGGTTAAAAATGCTGTTAGCCAACCCCGTGCAGCTGAAGAGGTGGGATGGTTAAGGATAATTGACAGAACAGATTATTGAGGAGTGTTGCTGAGTGAATCGCTTCACTGTTGCTCAATAGCTTCCTTTAAATTAAGGATCTCTTCATATGATCAAAACATACACTTACTCATTTGTTTATTTTCTCTTCATTTGAAGGGAACTTAATTCTGAATTCCCTATGTACTTTAGGTATTTATTCTTATGGGAAATGATACTTAACATGCTTCAGTTACCACTTGTCTCTGACTGACTCTTTATTCAGCATGAGTCCAAAAGAGAGACTGTAGCTTAGAGCCAGACCCATGCTGCTTCCAGGCAACACAACACCCAAGATAATTAAACTTCCCAGAACACAGAGGATGCTGGTGCAAAGGTCCCAGTCACACGATCACCTCCTCTGTATCTTCTCCAGACCCCACGCGGTGGGTTTTGGAGAGCATGGTCACATCACACAGATTTAAAAGAAATGCTGCAAGTCTCGAAATAACACAGTGCTTTTGAACTAAAGATGTTGCCACACACTACAAAAGCTACTACAAATTTACATTTACTATGGACTAACAGGCCCTGGCATCTGCCTTCTAGAAACATAAGCCTGGCTTTACATTTAGGTACCATTACAAATATGTGCAATTTATTGCATGCAGCTGACGTAACGCAAAGATATTAACACGAAATGTATTTCTCCATTCAGCAGAAAACTGAAAACGAAGGGGAAGAGCAAAACATTTCAGCCCATCTAGTGGCAGCCTGCTCTGAATTTAATTTCGGCATGAGGAAAGGTGTCTGAGCAGGGAATCAGGGACTGATGACAAGCTGCTGGCTGCTTAATGTCAGGGTCAATCTCGGCCAGGATTCGATCTGGAGTTATTGCTGGACACATTCACTGGCATCAGCAGCATTTCTGCCCTAAAGATATATTTCCTGAAAGTAATGCACCTTTTGTTCCCCATGTGTAGCTCCACCAGTTCTCCCTGGGGAAATGGGAATGAGGACAGAAGGCACAGTACATGATGAGAGCTCAGATGGGAAAAGATGGACTCTCTAATGGCAGGGGACCACGGCACTGCTTGGGTGGCACAACACAGCCAGCCATGGTGACATGTGATGGCTTTCCCTGAACTGCAGATTGGAGAGACAAGTGATGATGAGAATCAAAACTGCCATGTGGGAGCAAAACTCCACTTCTAGACTGTGACAGCAGAGACAGCTTTGGATGTTTGCAGGGAATAACTTAACAATGGAAGGGAATCTGAAATAAGCCCAAATTTACTATTTTAAAATACTTGCAAGGCACAGTTACATCTAGCTAATGCTTTTCAAAACAACAGGTGACTGGAGCTATAACCAAGCTTGAGAAACAAGTTACTTCCACCTTCGTTATTGAATACTGTGTCATCATGGTATTTTCCAACCCTTGAAATCTCCTGATATTCAGCAGGGCAAAAAAAGCCAAGACCTGTGTACTCCAGTACTTAATAACATAGGATAGCACTGAATGAATCTGCAAAATTTGCAACAGCCTCTCCCCAAACTCATGCAAAACGCAGACAGCACTTTCCTCAGAACTGTATTCCCTTTCATTTATAAATAAACACCACACTGTGCATCTGGTATCATTTAATGCACACAGCAATACAGACTGGCTAAAGCTACAAACTTCACTACTCAGAAAGCAGATTCTGTGTAAATAAATGTTTTAGTAAATTACTGCGAGCTGCAGGGCTCCGAGCAACTCAAAATGTAGTGAATCAATACAATGTGCAGCTGTCAACTTAATATATTGGCAACCATGAGATAAAATCTGCATCAGTCATACTGCATAAAAGACAAAAATTCCCTGTATGTAACAGAACTGTACCTGCAATCAATGAGCTAGACCTATGGTTCAGCTACGCTCTTTTTTCTCCGCTTTGGAGAATATCAAAAGGGACAGAATATTATCCTAGAAAATACAGGAATCTGGGAAGTTTAGGAACACAAATACACACAAAGCCATTAGACATGTGACCTAATGGGCTCCAGGACTGCAAGGGGCCACTGAAATGTTTACCATTTATTTACATTGCCTGAGTTCTGTATTAAAAGCACAAATTTAAACTGCCATGCTAACACCCATGCCACCTACATCTGATGAGATAACCACCTCAGCAGGGCAAAACCTGCACCTTTTGGTTGCTTCCTCGGTTCTTGCTGTTTGTACAATACAAACAGAGAGAGAACGATGCAAAAACAACCCAGGGCAGTGCTGCTGGATTAAAGCTTCTCCCATACTACAGGATTATGTCCCAGCATCCTAAAAGATTGCACTAGGAAGGAAAGTAAATTCGGTGCTTTGATAGCATGTAATCATTCTGCCGGAGGTGCAGGGTTCAGGATCGCGTTCGGGGAATGGTATTACAAATGCAGGAATGGAAAGCCTGCTGGCAGGACAACTCCTACGGATTAAAAAGAGCTCAAGATGTGGTCCACAATAGCAATATGACATAAAAAACCCAATTGAATTAGGACATTTTGTTCACATGTTTGAAACAGTATTCCTGCACTGTTAAAACCCACTATCTGACATGCTAGATGTAAGTTAATGGATAGACCGAAACCAGAAGTTTACACGGGAATATGTTCACAAACGATCCAGATTAAGATTCAGGCTCTTAAACAGTATATATATTAACAGTGGATTAATTCTACCATCTAACCCTCCACATTGTTGGAAATAAGACTGAAATCAGGTTAATTCAGGTTTAAATGTTCTTGCTCTACCCCATGTTGCAAGAGTAGTTTTTCAAGATTCAGTTGAAAGAAATATCCCTAACTTTGGGCTCAAAATCTACTAAACGTTTTGATTTTGAAGATTTTGACTAAAACCTACATAAGTAATGTATATAACACACGAGAAAACTCCATCACTTCGTGTTACAGATGTTATAAACTGTGAAGATTATGGAGGAGGACCTGGTTTCTGCTCTGTGTGCCATTAGAATTTTTATTAAGGAGTAAACCAGAAAATACCTCCAGAAAAAAACAACTTAGGAAAAAAAAAAAAAAAAGGAAATACTGATATGAAGTCAAACAAGAAAAGGACAAAGACAGATGTAGCTATTGCAGCACTTGAGCAGGGAATTAACAACCCACCAAGTGCAGTAGCCACAAGGTGATGGTTGTGATCTCTGTCAAACATCTCTGATGGTGGCTAATTCCTCTCCTTGGAAAAGGGTTTGGGCAAAGTCTCAGACCCAGCCTCTCACCTCAGCTGAAGCCGAACAAAGCCTTCTAGAGAAAATACAGGTGTTCAAGCATCTTTGCTGTGGATCCACTCCAAGCTACCAGCAGCATAGCTCTATGCCAGTGCTGAGAGAGGGCAAAAGGTTTTATTCAGAGTTTTTACTTGCATTTTGCACAGGTAAAAACAGAAGCAGAAAGCATGAAACAGCAGAATATGAAGCCCATGGGTCTTGCTAAAAGGAAGGAAAAATCACCTTGACAATTCTCAGTAACCTTTTACAATGCAGAAGTAATTAAATCACAGATAACAGCAGACCTTGATTGGTAACAGGCACACAAAGTCCCAACAAAATAGATGTGTCAGCTTCCTGCCCCATGTACCAAACCTGCCTCACAGCACCACGGGTTCTGCCTCTCCTGCATCAGCCAGACCTGACTGCAATGCCAGCAGCTCCTGTCTAACCCCAAAGGAAGGAACAAAACCCAACCCAGATACAAGTATCTTAAGACCCGACAGTGCAATGCGAGCAACATCTCTGGAGATCACACAGCAACTCTGCCGTGATTGCCCAGAGGGTAACACAGAGCAGGTGACACAGGTCGCAAAAGGAACGGGACACACAGAGCAGAGGGAAGCAAGCAGCTGATGTGTGGAGAGGTTGTTATAATAAGGGCCTCCTGCCACAGAACAAGTCTTGCTATTGAAGACATGTATGAGACAACATCTCACCTTCAGGGCTCAGCTGTTATCTTTGGCATGGTGCTAAACGTTTCCATTATAAACCAGCAGTAGTATCAGAGTTAATATTGGTATTAAATCAAAAGGCAAGCTGAGAGGAGGAGCAGAAGTATTTCCAGCACTGCACGAAATCTTCTCAGAACAGTTAGCACAAGGTCTACACTACAGATACTGGTATGTATATGCACTTCTGGCTAAAAAAAAATAGGAAAGGCCCACTGAAGCATCAAAGAAACTCAGGCCATGAGACATTATCGTAATAAACTTACACATTTTCAAACTTCGTGGCAAGTCACTGTACCTGTTAAAAACACACGTCCCACAGGCAACGTTAAACCTCGTAAGTGGGCTTTAATGAAGGGTAACCAAGTGAGGGCATTTGAAGACAGGTGTCTCTCTGGGTAAATATTAAGAAAAAGGGAGAGCTTCACCAACAGAGATGGTCCAAGGCTGGGTCTGAGCCCTCCCTTTCTTCTCATGTTTGAAAATTTGATCAGGAGGCTGAAGTCAATGTCACCAGTCTGCAAGTTGTTTCTGTAAAGCCACTGATCAAACTTAGGGAAAAACCAGAGTTACAAAGCTCTTCTCCAGACCAAGCATTCACTTCGTAGAGGATGGTGAGAGTTATCTGAAAAGCTGCTATGAGCTATTTTATTGCCAGACAATTTGTTATGCTGTTTCTCCAGGGACTGATGATTTTCTGTGTGAGCTGGTGGAGCCCAGGGCTGTCCACGCCTTCCAGGTGACCCCAGGCACATTCCTCTGACTTGAGTCCTGAACAAACCAAACCTGCAAACGGCACTGTTTGCCCAGCCAGAACTAGAACTGAGCTCTCCTAATTCAGCTCCCTAGTTTGGGCAGAAGGTTCAGGCAGCCCTTACAGCTTCTAAACCTGAATGTGCTCAGGTCCAGCCCAGCTTCATCTGCTCTTCCCATGCCCTGTCCCTAAGGCAGCCAAATCATTCCCTGTCTCTTCCACCCTGGTTGAGTATTTTCCACGCAGCTGGGACTAGCCAAACGACTGCCTGCATTGTACAGCATCAGCTTTAATGCCTTGAATCTTTATACTGCAGTAAGACGAGTTGTTTGAAAGCCTTCATAAAAGTGTAAGCAGATAATTCAGACATTTTAATGAGAAGAGAAGGCTTTATTGTGACGTGACTGACAGTCTCCGTGAAGGGTATTTACAGTCTGACTCTTATTACTAAAAACACCATGACAGGTAGAACTTGATGTGGATGTATAATGGGGAGACGATGGGAAATTATGACAAAAAGAGCTCATTAAACATTTCACTTTTTTAGAACAGTTAATTTCACATACGGAACTACAATTTCTAAGTGGAGCGTGTACCACTTAACACAAGCTCTTTGGGGTAAGCTTTGTTTTCTTTGTCTGGTTTGATGTTTACTCTCCGTGAACAGAGAATAGGAGATTTGGTTTAAGTAAAGAGCAGAGAGAAAATAAGAATGAATACTAAAAGCCTGAGTTGATACAGAGGAAAGAAGAGCTAGGAGGAGGAAACTGTACACCATGAAAAGTGTGTGTCTGGAGCTGAGCTGCACGCCCAGAAGAGGCAATCTACAAGAGTAGGATTTGCTGGGAAGAGAAGCAGCAAAGAGGTGGGGAAACACAATATTATATTGAGTAAGCAAAGTTTTCATCCCAATGTCAGAGAAGTGACTTGGCAACCAGCCACCACTCATAAATGAGTACGTTCAAATTCTGAGTTCCAAGGCTCATTCCTTTCCGCCTCATTTGCATCGTGTTTACATTACTTGATATCAGAGATCATGAGGAATCACACTCTAAAGTACTTTGACACCTTCTGACAAATGGCCTCACACAACAGCACAGTATTGTGTAAGTTCACTGGCTACCTTGATACACAATGTTGAATATTTCTGCTTTATGGCACTACCAGGAAGATGCTTCCTACCTCCAGCCACAATGGGACCTCATATACCCAGAGAAATATTTGCCCAAACAGTTCTGGTTTCTTAGGAAACTGTATATTACTGAAAATCAGTATGAATTATACTTCCCAGTTTCAAAACAGCTTTTGAAAAAGGGATTCTGGCTTTTAGCTTTTACGCTGTAGTAGATCTCACCCAGCCTAAGCCTAGCTATTTAGAAGTTATCGTACCTGTAAGTCATTTAAATTTCCTCTGCAGCCACAGAAGAACGATGTCCAGATGTACAGTTATTTCCACCTCAGAGGGACACCTCACACAGACAGAAGGAATTTCCCCCAAAGCAGCTATTTCTCTCCACTGGCTACAGAGAATCAAGGGCACCCAGATGAGCACTTCTGTATCCCTGACTTTATGTGCAGAGACTAGAGATAACTTGTCTGGGAACACACCAGAGGAAAACAATCTTCAGATGGAAAAATCGATCTCTGCCCAGGGAACGTGGGCAATTCAGTCTGAACTCAAGCAAAACTTGCTGCATTTTATTAAGTGTTGCACTTATTGCTGGGAAAGAGAATTCATGGTACCTGTAACCCATCAGAAGCTACAAAAAGTTTCTCACTTATCTCATCCATTATGAAATTACTGAAAGCAAGATCTCCTAATAAAGAAAGAGTCCTTATGTGTTTAAACCAGGTAGATGAGCTAGATTATTTGCCCTCAGATTGAATTTTAGAGGTTTATATAATAATGACAGCTATAAATTGAAAAAAAAATGATGGCAAGTGTCTCAATGACAGAGAGTCTCCCATGTGGAAGGGCGAGCAATAAATCAGAGGGGCAGTGGAATATTAAATTGCTAATTTCAAGAGCTATTGCTGCTTTTTTTTTTTTCTTTTAATACATACTAATGTAAAAAGGTGAAAGAAAAACTCAGCTACCTATTTCTTCCTCTTCTCTTTTTTTTTTCCTTTTTCTTCATTAAGTTAAGCTACATAACTTGTTTGGACAAAAAACTCCATGCTTTAAATGTAACTATGAAATAGAAAAAAAACCAAAACCCCAACAACCTAAGTGCAACTGGCTTCATGGAGATGAGAGATTAAATGTAGGTTCCAAATGCCCTATATCTCAATCATGCTCTTTACCAGGACAGTCTAATACCAAAGTGTCTGTAGACATGATTGCAAGTGTACTGTGCACCCAGTCATACTGTGATGACCTAAATTACACACTATACCAGAGCAAATTTGAAACATCGCTGAAGGAATAATAAAAAAGTTGTAGAAAATGTACAGTGGAAAAATTGTAACACAGAACTATACGAGAAATGAGTGAAAAATCTACAGCTACTCCGTGCCCACAAATAACTTCATTAGTTATGCAACATGAGTTATTTAACTAGATTTTCCCAGGCAACACGATGAAGCCTCCCTCCTCCTAGTGGCTTATCATCATGAAATATTTATGGCAAGTTCTGTTTGTTTGTGCAAACCACAGAAGTGTCACAATTCAGGGCCCCATCCAGCCCCTCCCCAGCATTTATATTTTTATTCGTCGTCTCCGTCTCTGTGCTCAGCCCAAACTGTACAAGTTACCACATCCTCATGTGAAAGAGTTTCTCATCCTCTCTCTCCAACACAGGCATTTTTGCCATGTTTATAGCAGACTGAAATTCTCGATCTTTTTACTCCATTCTCGCACAGATCCTCAGAAATACCAATTTTCTGTGTAACCAACGCAACTGAACAATTTCTTGAGGTATTTGCAGCACAAATTTATATTAAGCAGTATAATCTGCCCTTTCAGCAAATGCACCTGTCACTCCACTTCTCCTCTCAACCACTTGTTACCATTCCTTACACATTCTGGGGATAAATGCTTCACCTCTTCAAAGTGGTAATGCACAGAAAAGGAATGGGGCCATTTAGCACAGCGTATTACCCCTATTTTTTAATAGCCTACTTTACAATGCAAGGCACAGGACAGAAATAATGAAGTTGACAGTCTATATTGACCCTTAGCCTCTTTTATACTTAAGAGAGCCAAAGAAATAATAAGTAGCAACATTGGGAGGAAATCTTGTGCTGATTACAGCCCACAACAACCAGGAAAGTGATGCAACACATAGAGAAAAAAGTTCTGCCACTCAGGAATTTGTTTAGTCAGGTCTTTTTGAACAGTTGGTCTTGATGTAGTTCCTTTCAAAGATTCCTACAGCCGTTTGAAGTAATGGCAAGTGCACTCTTCTCTGCCCTGCAACCCTACTACTAAATCTACCATAGAAGTTGGTTTAATTGGAAGAAGAACTGCTTTTCTATGGTATATGTTTAGCTGGACTTTTGATGTAACTGGTTTGGTTGGTTCTTTTTTTCCAAATGACAGAAAAGTGATTCTAATGCAAATTCTCATTTTTGGGTAACATTTGATTTGAAGCTCCTTAGGAAATCTTTACCTGTCAGCAGACTGTATTCAGCAGGAAGTCTTCTGAGAGGTTGTCCTAGCTTGAGTTAGAACACAACTAATTCTGTTGTGTTCTATTTTACAAGGTTTCCAATTACCACTAAGGATTAATATACAGAAAGACTCTTACACTTAGTCCTATAAAAAACAAGGTCACTACTAAATCTTAAGTACCACATTGGGGTGCTGTAAAAAATGATGTCACACCTATGGGGAGGAGCAGACAGGACAGGTGACCCCAAACTGTCCAACAAGGTATTCCATTCTATATACAACATATTCAGTATAAAGCTGAGGTATCACAAGGGTTAAGGCTCTTTTCCAGTAACTGGCATCCAAGGAGGACTCTGTCCTTTCTACCGTCGATCCCAATCTGTACATTCCTAAATCCTGTTTCAGAATCCAGCTCCTAAATCCAATTCCTGTCTGTCACTGATTCCAGTCTGGGACTTCCCAGTGCCTGCTCCACAGCATCAGTGGTGATGGTGATATAACTGCCATCACAGAAGCTGAAATATATATAGGGTTTGTGTATATTTATATAATTTTATTGTTGTTATTTTTATTAAAGCCATTTCAGTTTTCTTTTCCAATCCCTAAGGCTCTCTCCCTTATTCCCTTTCTCTTCCACTTTAAGAAGGTAGAACAATTAATAAATAGCATCTGTCATTTGTCTAGTGGCCAGCCCAGTCCTAGCCCTTGACAGTGGTATAGACATGAGAACCACAGAAAATCACTGTAGAGGTCACAGACATTGTTCAGACATACCTTTCCCTAAGGCTACTTCTCTCACCCTCCACACTACTGAGACCTTTCTTCCCCTACTGGCCTGCTAAACCAAGCTGTAAGGAGCGCAGTATATAAAGTACGGCTCTGGCAGAGTACACAGGGGAGAAAACGCGGCCCATGCTCACTCAGAGTGGTACGCCTTGTACAGCCCTGGGTAACAGAGGAACCCTTCTAACCCAGGTAGCAACAGTTCACGCATTAACACACGGAAAACTCATTGTCAACTCTTACCCACAGATAACACATTTATAAATGGTAGCTTTCAAAAGAATGAGACAGAAAAGAGATTTAAGTAATGAATGAGATGGATATAAGTGACGTTACAATACTGGTTAATCTGAACCAACCCAACCAACACAACCCATAGCTGATACAATTCACAACACGAGGAATGTACCAAAACTTACATACAATAATGACAGTCACAGAAGCTAAGAAACACACTTTCATTACTGCATATAATTAGGGAAGATACTTACACTTACAGGTTGACTTTTTGGCACATCGTAAACACCTTCCTTCTTTTGGCTGGTAGGAACCTGCAACAGCAAATGAAAGCTAGGGTCATTACTCGAGCGGGTTTGGTGGAAAATGGACATCAACGGCTGGTATTTATGTGCAGGGCAGTCATTTAATACTAATGAAATCAAAGATGGTTTCCCTTTTCAGCAAAGCAGTACCATTAACGGTGAAGACACTGAAGAAATAAGACATCTATCTGAATTCTTTAAACACTAAAGCTCAGTACTGTTCAGAAAAGAGACTTTCATTCTCAATTAATTTTGGTTGCGTTAAGTCCAGGTGCATGTGGATCTCCTTCCTACTTAAATGGTTGGTTTTTTCCATTTTACTTCAGGGTTAGAAGCTATACATGGAAGTCATGATCAGGTCAGTATGTCATCCTCCACGGCAGAGATCTGGAATACAGCTACTGATCTGAGGGAAAGAGATGTTTGGCCTATGGCACAGATTTCCTCCTTCCAATTCATTTAATAATCTAAGTCAAGTAAAGTCATAACGTGTACCATGGCAGTGACGGGGCCCTGCGGCTGCTCTACGTGATGTTTGGTTACAATGCTGCAGTTTTACCACGGAATTACCAGTCTGTCAGAGTCTGACACAGCCAGGGAGCTGCAGTCAACGGCCTCGCATGGACAGGGGATGACGCACTTAAACTTTGGGTAAAACTTTACTTGAGCCAGCAGTCACAATTTACACCTTGGGCATTTATAACTTGCCCATGTTAGTCCAGTTGCTTTGTAATACTGGGCTGTACTTGCCTAGGGACTGTTGATTTGCACATTTACTAATTTGTGATTATATTTCTTTTTAATCCAAGAAGCACCGGACATCTATTGTAAATGACACATGCAAAGAGAACAGTAAAAACATGCCCTAAAGTGGCACAAATGATCTAAGTACATCAGTGCTACTCTTCCACTGAACAAGGACATCCAGCATAAGATGAAGTTACACTTCAGATATTAAGGAAACCTCACAGGTCAATAGGAGAAATAATATTGCAGATGACAAAATTATTACCTTTTTGTTTTCTAAGACAGTAAATATCTTTGATTTCTGATGTTAGAGTAGGATTGGTTTAGGGGAAGCTGAATTGAGAGGTGCTGTCAATCCTTATTCTGTACAATATATTAAAAACTCTCTCCACTGTTTAAACATTCTCTTGCCCATCTTTAAATGTCAAAGTTTTCATGGGAAATCTTGCATCTTTAACTTGGTGCACACTGCAGAAGTTTGTCGAGAGCATGAGCGCAGAACCCTTACAGAAACCGAGCAAGGATTTTGAAAGATCTTTTCTATTCCTATCCTGGGAATTACTTGCTTACCTTGGTTTTCTCGTGACCACTTCCACTAAAACCACCTATCACATTAGAAATGTGAAACTGGTAACAGTGGAACAATTCAATTTCATGGAAATAACAGTCTGTAAAGAAAGTGAGCTTTAAGTGACAGTGTAAGAGCAGAAACCAAGAATGGCCTGTTTAGGAAGTCACCGTAAAGCTTAGTCTTCATAAAAAGAGGGCAAATGTGGTAAGATAAACTATTTATAAACTATCATCAGGGTGTATTTTTCTTCTCTCTCTGGAAAGTTTCCCCTTCAGTAATTCTCCTCTTCTGCCTTCTAACTTTTCCATGAAGTCATCCCAATTTGCAGACTCCTATCCACAGTGTTTCCCTGCGCTATTGAATCCCTGCTTTTTTTCACTTCAGCTTATATGTAGAGAAAATCTCCTGACTTCTATCAGACAGAGAAACTTTTCTGACAGACCTTTTTCTCTCCCAGCTTGATATCGCCTGTCTTCTTGTGATAATACATGGCAAGTAAAAACAACGCTTTTTTGCATCACTACTTAGACTGGGGGTCTGCAAGGGATTTCTCCTGTTTTTTTTCTTTGATTAGCAGTATCAGCAACAAGGCACTATTGCTGCTGACAGCTCTGTCTCTGTGACAGACTGTGAACCATTCTGATGTACTTGCATCTTACCAACCACAACTGAGAAACCCCCATCTCAGATTGTCAACTCCTCACAGAGTAGAACTTGCCTCTCCGTAGAGACCAGTGCTGCTACATACACAATACAAACCCACCTCACAAAACCCCATCCCCACCTCACCGATACAACCGGCAGGAAAAGAGATGCTGTTAAGAAGTCTGACACTAGGTGAGAGGGTTGATACATGCTCAGCGATCAAGTCCTTGCCTAACTACCACGCTAGAGCAACTCACGCAGACAGACAATATTAAATGAGCAGACACACACAGACAGTCTTTGGGGTAATGCATCAAAGAAAGGTGACAGACAGAGAAAGAATGCTTAAAAAGAAAATTTTGACCTCTACTATGTTAAAAAGAAATAACAATTGTCACTTTTTGCACATATCTTCCATCTCCCGTTACCCAGTGGGCAGGAATCTTTTCTACCACGGGAGAAGTGAATTTTTTGTGTACCAGCTCTTGGTTGAGCAACCAGAGCAGCACCAGATGAAAGATTTGGTGAGGCTGAAGCACGGATGCGTGACATTGCAGAGCAGATGCTTGTTTACCAAAGCGTAGTATGGGGAAAGCTTTGTAGCAAATAACAGAAGCTGACAGCACTTTGCATAAAACTACCCCCTGCCCCCACCAAAAAACCAAAGTCCAAACCAAACAATCTAAAAAAAGACAAAAGAGGATTTTATCTAATTTAATTTCTAATAGTAGCCTGGATGGTTCCGAGACCATCAAGATATTGAAAGTCAACCAGTTTTGCCAGTGATCCTGAGCTGTGGGAACCCAGATTTATAGCAAGCCTGTCTACCTTAAAAAAACCTTTTCCTATTAG
The DNA here is from genome assembly GCA_033439905.1 of Ceryle rudis. Taxonomy (NCBI): domain Eukaryota; kingdom Metazoa; phylum Chordata; class Aves; order Coraciiformes; family Cerylidae; genus Ceryle; species Ceryle rudis. The sequence goes on along the minus strand of JAAGNO010018714.1, from coordinate 62,191 downwards.
CAGATCAACCACTAGTACAGCCAGATGAAATATTTAATCACTGCTTCAATCTCCTTCTCCTCCAGACTAAACTATTTCCTCGAATCACAATTTTCTTACATCATGCAGAAAGTTCTGCCCATCTTCTGATTTGCCTCTAGTATGCGATACAAATTCCATTATATTTTAATAAACCCTGTACTGATCCCTTGAGGATAAACTGAAGAACAAAAGATTATTTTATATTGTTTTCAATGCAATTTTTTTTTGTCAGTGTGAAGAATGCAAGCTTGGGCTCTAACAACATAGGCACTCTGCAAATTCTTTTCTCCAGTCTGGGGGATATCCATTAAGAGCTCTTAGGTTTTGCTCAGTTATTTCCTCGGTTAGCCAGGAAGAAGTAGTAACACCATCAAAATGTCTTTTTAAGAATTTCTTGGATGGTCTGCCCTTCATGAGATTTCAGCATCTGTTTCTTAGAATAGGTGTAAAAAGTTTCAAAAAATTAAGAGGAAGAAATGAGAATGCACTATTTATCACCTTATATGGCGTACTCAAAAGTTTAAGACCCTTCGTAATTTGACAAAGTTAATAAAATTTGCAGAAGCTGAAATGACAAACAGAAAAATCACACTGAAACTGGGCAGATTATCCAAGTCATGTCACCAGAATGAAATGCCAGACATTTTTGTGATGAATGAAAACTAATAAAAGTGAACTCTATATGAAATGCACTTCACTAAATGCTTGCAATCGTTGCAATGAAAACACCGAAGTTAGCGATTTGATACCTGATAAATGTTTTCTTCCGTTTCAGGCTCACGGATTGGCTCGTGTCCAGCCTCAAACACAATGTACTATTACACCAGCCGCCAGAGAGGAAAAGTCAAAGATGAAACAGAAGGGAAAAAGGCGATTTGGAATTCCACGTAAAAACATAGGCAGGCATTAAAGAAACAAGTTCAAAGTACAGGCTGGCAGCAGGACAACGGGTTTGTTGGAAAGTGCAGAGTAAGGTTGTTTCATATTTCATAAACTGGCAATGAATAGACCTAAATCTCCTCTAATGATCATTAGAGCAACTTCCTAACTCTTGCTCACTAGGGAGACCGCCTGTGGCCCAATATTAATTTTCTGAAGTCAACGTGAATTTTGCCTCTTTTACATAATGGCAATTATTTCCACATATATTTATTAACTATGAATAAAAAAGCTAAGTCCAAACTGGGAGAACAGGCTCGTGCTGATGAAACAAGGCCACGTGGCAAAAGGCTGCGACAATACTTCATTTTCAGGTTCTTGCATTATTGTGAAGAGCACAAAGTAAAACTCCTGACATTATAAAAGGTGAATAGTAATTTAGGGCATCCTAATTCTTATCATCTTTCTTGTTGCACCTTAGGCACTGTTCAGTATTCACTAATGGTTGAATCACTTTCTTTCGGCATGCCTCCCACTGACATGCCTAAGTGGAAAAACACAAAATCTCCAGGATAAAAAAAGTAAACCAGCGTATATTTTGTTCGGCACAAAAACATGAGAATGAAATTACATCTTTTTCTTCTTCACACTCAGTAGGGTATGGAACATGAATATATTGACATATTTCTGTTAATCATCTTTGCTCCCAGACATTTTTCTTGGATAAAACAAGATTTAAGATTTCAGATCTATTATTAAATCATAGCCCAGTCGCCAACAAGGGAGTGTGTTTATACTGTCCAAATATTCACCCTCTGAATTAAATTCTGGCCCCATCGAAGACAAAACAGAATGTCAATTTATTATACTAGCAGAACAACACGTCACTTTCTTTATTCTCAAAGTAAGTCTGTATTCAGTTAGATTTTGTGTTCAAACTCGGCGACAAATCTCATTTGGTAACTTAAAATCCAGACTCACAAGCCACGTTTTAGGAAATATTTACAACATATTTAATCTAGTACATCTATACTCCAACTGAAATATTCTACTCTATACAGATATATTGTGCTATCACTTACAGCTTAATCCCTAAATATGCTACTTTGGGTAAAAACCTTACAAGTTTCTCAGAAGACCTAGCTCGGTAAATTTCAAAACATCTTGTTAAAAGTTTTGGCTATTTGAAGATAACATACATCTAGTCATTTCTGAAACTCCACGGCCATATAGCTTCAGAAATTACCTGGTATACAGGATCTTCTACATCTTCTTCCAAAATTGTCTACAGCAAAGTAAGAGGACAGGCAGTAAAAGCAAAGAACATAAACAGTAGAGATAAAAGAACTGCATTCAGAAATTAAAGGACAGCAAAGAAATCGGCAAAATGGGCAGGTAAGTATGTAGTTTTCTTTCTTTAGTATACAGATAAAGTCACATTGTTGCACCAAGTAACTTTATTCAAGTTTCATCTGAGTTTAACAATCTGCACCTTATTTGACTTGATTCAAAGACACACATTTAGAATTATATTGAATCTTCCCTAAAGTAATAAACACTGTTAAAAAACCTGGCTTACAACACACTGACCTTCATTAAAGTTTTCCTTCTGAATTAGAAGAAACACTATGCAGGAAATGAACAGATCATTTCCAGTTGCTAAACACGATCCTCATATCCCAAGTGATAACCTTCATCACTGTTTAATGCTACTTCTGAGCTCACGATGGCTGTGAGGTTCGTATTTGTCCGTTTGAAGCTAGCACCGTTCAAACCCACTGCTGTTAAGAAATGCTCAGGACGCTCAGTGCCTCTTTGGAGCAACTTTGGGGGATACTTCAAACCATACTTTTCTTGGCAGTAGTCTAAGCTTATGCGTGTACCTGGTATACCGCTTGTTCACATTGTTTGTCCTTTTGTGCCTTTTTTTCCATTTCTTCCCTTTGTTTCAGTTCATAGATGAGCTGAAACAGGTCTCGCAAGTCCAGAATTACAGGTTCAGCCTATGGAAGCAAAAACAGGAAGGAGAGTTTCCACATGGGAAAATATATACCTCTTGTATCCCATCCTGCTCATAGAGCAGTTACAGCATCTCCACAACTGCAGAGAACTTTATCATAGACAATTAATTTCTACCTTAACATCCAGGCTCAGGATAATGTCTGTTGAACTGTATTTGCAAATTAATGATAATTATAACTAAGAATATAAAAGGCATTAGAATATAAAAGGCATATATATGAATTTAAAAGGATATTAATTAGCAGTTTCTCATACAATGGAATTATAGTAGACTATATAAAAAGTAGCTTTTTGTATCAATCACTTTCTGTTTAAATGAGTATAGGAATATAAACAAACTTATCCACATCCAGTCTAGTTTAGTTAGGAAGGAAAACAATAACTCATTATTAAAAATACATCATGAAGGTCAGAAGTAGTGAAATACATTCCCTTTTTCCCAAGCTGGTTTCATTAATTTGCTATTTGAGAACATCTAAGCAGACACTTGTGACAAATTTAGCACAATCATAAACAATACAAGACTGGCCTCTTGGACAGCTCCTTATGAACCCAGCTTTTTCTATTGACTTACACTCTAGAAAATGACAGTGATTTGATACTTACTGCCTGGGCTGTTTTTATTGCCACAAATCTATGATTTCCCTCCTTTCCACATACATATCCAAACGCTCGATGGTCTGTGATATCCTTTGCGATGTATGAAATTTCATGAACTGCATGGTGGTGCTGTAGTAGCTGTTAAAAAGAAAGACAGTGAGAAATATCCATCAAAATGTTCCATTAAAAAGGGGTAAAATTTCTCGTTCATCAATACCTTACCTGGATCCCAATAGACCTATGGAATTAAAACAAGCAAACATATTGTGGTATTTGAACTCTTTAAGCCTATTGTCTTTTCAAAATCTAGCCAGACCTGATTTGCTTTAATAATTGGACTAAAAGTTTCAATTGAAGATGGTTCTTGGTATATTTTGGTGAGATATAATTCAATAGAAGACACGATGTTACCTAGTTACTACCTACACTGGATACAGTCGGTATTTGTAGGAATATAGAAGCAGCAGCAGCTACCTGTAGCTTTATCCAGGGTGACTCTGGTGTGCAAGGGCTGCAGAACTAGAGTTGAGATACCCAGCATCTCTAAGACCTGCTTTATCTCTGCAACACTGAGCATCAGCCAGCAAGCAATATTTCATTTAAAGCAGTAACAGAACTCCAAACATTTATTTTCCCCAGAAAATTAATGGAAATGCAATTATTCAACTTGAAATAAATGCTAAATGCAAAAGTTCCCATTTCAGTTAGAATCCCACTTTGGTTAAGTGGAATAATAATAAGATTCAATTTTGTTTCAACTGAATGAGTAAAACTCTCCCCAGAGCCAGGACATGAAGCTGAGACTCCTGTAAGCACATCTTGGAGTGCCAGAACATTTCTTGCTTCGGCCCAAGTAGTATTTTATTAACAAAGCAATTCTTAAGCATTTCAACTTAGAATAATGTCCTTGAAAAGTATATCTAAAACAATCTGTTAGTTTGAATTTCTACTTTCTGATATATTGACCTGCTCATCTATCATCTAGGGATAATGCTATTTCTGAGAGCAGACAAAGCCTCGAAAAGAATTCTTTTGAGGTCCAGATTCCTGCTGGTTTTGAGAAAAGCACATTTTGAAAATCAGCGTGGTACCCAGGCAATCTCTAAACAATCAGTTATTTTTAGAGTTGAAAAAAAGCTCAGTGTGTTAAAATTCAAAACCAGAGAGCGTGTGTAGAAATGAAAAGGCTGAGCATGTGCAGCGCAAGCGACAAGAGGTGAGACTCCTGGAGTACATGGCTAGAAATTCAAAAGGAGAGGCGGCACGCAAGAGACAGATGACTACTTATAAAACAAAAGACTGCACATGTTTCATTTTCATTTTGCAGTAAATGACTCCTAACTTCCCAAGATCAAGATTATTCGCTCGCAGAAAAATGGAAGTGTTGCCATTGACTTCAGGCTGAGCGTGGCTAAGCTGAAGGTGCACTTCAAACTCTCCCAATGTGTTAAGTATTTAAAATTAATGATGGGATCTTACTTAGATAATACAGGGATATTGATTTATAAGGTTTCTCTGAAAACCAAGTTGCATGCTATCTGTTACCATGAGATTAAACATTTCCATCTCTCTATTCTGCATATGACAGGGAACATTATCACTGGCACCTATTAAATCAAAGTTCTTTGACATTGCTTTATTGATTGTGAGACAGCGTTCTTTACTGGAATTAAACCGTGATCAGATTTCTTCCTCATGGAATTAAATTTGAAGATCATTCTACCATGGAAAAGTATCACCCACAACATAAGACAGCAGATGGAAACACTCCAATTTATTTGGGAACCCTCATTAACCGTTCGAAAATCGTTACATTTTTAATGGTTATGATATTTTACATACTGTTTCAGTAAAGTAAAAATTAAGTAAAGGTGACTGCTACATTATCTTCTTACATATTCTACTGTATGGAGAGTTTTTCATTTGTTTGAGGGATACTGAGTTGGAACACACTCATGAAATGCCACGTTGCACACACCTGGACTCAAATATAGACATAAATGCTCCTTCAAACCTGCATTTTCACAGCCCTCAATTCATCTAATGTGTCCTTCCTACATATTCCAACACTCTGGTGTAAATATTAATGAATGCCTGAGTCTTTGCTCTTGCAAAGCAGAAATGAGATTCCTGTTGCAGACAGCAGAGATCTACCACCATAAAAGGCCAGATCAGAACTGCATCCTTTCTGTAAATCTTTAAGGATGCCACCTGCCCAGCACCCCCACAGCCCTTCACAGCAGCGAGACCTGCACTAGCATAAAGGACAACAGAATGGACAGGACGAGGAGAAACACCATCTCATCCGGCCACCCAACAGCGACGCACAATCGAGACTGTCTATAAAAAGATGCTCTTTGCATGTTTTGATTAGATTTGCTCCTGATGCATTTGCACAGATTAATCTGTCCCGTAAAATGAGACCAACCTATAGAAACATCATCTTTATCCCTCAGTTGGTAACTGCTTATGTTACCCCCTCAATACTTGATATGAACAGTCCTGAAAGGAAATGAAACAAAAGCCGCACAAAATTGCTTATAACAGAACTGCTGGTCAGCGCTCGACAGTTAATATTCTCCAGCTGATCTGCCCCTCTTTCTCCCCAGCCTCTTTTTATTTGGTTTTATTTTTAATACCTTCAAGGTTTTACCATGACTTAATCCTACCTCCTCTGGGTCAGAAGCACATAAAAGAATTATTTCATAACTCAGGGATGTTTATGACACCCCCATATGCCCATGCTGATGGATTCCATCACACGCAACTTGATATTTTTACTGTATCTTTGCTGAGCACTGCTACGAGCCATTTACCAATTCGTAAGTGAGGTATCAAATTGTTTTGGAGGGATGCAGTATGACAGAACAAATTATGAAGAAGACTTAATTTATATTATGGTTCAATACAGTCAATTAAATATTGCACAGATTAGAAAGTAATTTAACATTTAAGCTTCAGTTGTTAAAAAATTCCACTGTACATAGTGTCCAAATTATTTTAGGTCTCCTGTGACTTTAGTCACTGTTGCAAACTTTGAGGATTTTAAATGGAAGCACAGAAGAAAAAGTCTCAAAGTGGGTGACTAAGACATTCTTATGATGCAGTCCTTCTCTTTAGGCTAAATGTGATGTCATTATTGTATTTCATTCATACACTAAGTTTAACACCAGGAAAAAACTTAAAGAAGTTCAGAATACCCACCCCCACCAGGGCTGCTGTCATCCCCTGAAGTCTACTCCAGTTCCTCCCACTAGTCATTATTGTCCTCTCCTTTCTCCATTCTATCCCCTGCTTCTCCCCTTCCCCCAGGTTGCTCCCTGTACCTCACACTGAATTGATTTAGCTGCCTCTGAGATCTGTAGCATTTCTAATTTCCCTCAGGCTGCTTGGCACCTATCATAAATTTTTTCACCCCTTATCCTCATCTTGCCCCTTTATTTCCATGCTGCAGCCTCCAGTGCCACTAAATCAATTAAGCCAATCAATTAAGTACTTGGAGGGTCCAGCAATCATGTCAAATACGTGAGTTAGATGGCATGAGAAAGTCACTGCTTTACTATCGCTATTTCTCTTTTAATGAGGTTGTCTATTTAGTGGAGCCTGGGGCACAATGTTAAGAGCCACAACAAAAAAATATCCTGCAAGCTGCAAAGCCTCCTATAAAAGCTGCCCCGCCGCCAGCAGAAGCATGTACCACACGATATCATATGCATAAGGACAAGTTTCACAGGGATTTCAGCTGCACAGCCTTTCACCTTGAACAACTCAACGGTGAGCCTGTTTTCAGATGGGTGGTATCACTGACAGCTCTGCTGTTACCATTTCCACGCCAGCAATACTGGGATGTGGGTGACAGATGAAGTCCAAGCATCCTCTGCACTTCTACTCCTGATTTTTCACTTCTATCCCATTTGAATAAGCAATAACACATTTTGTGTGTCTCATAAAGCTCCCCGAACATCAAAAGTTAACTCACCAAACTGCAAAATGCTTAACAGACTCGTAATAAAATAACTTCATAGTTTCAGTCATGCTGCTGTCTACCTCCGAGCTCCCTGTACTCCAACTGATGTCGTGATCGCTCAGCAGCACATTAGGACATCAGGCCCTGTATGTTTAGGAAGATCACTGAAGAAGTCATCAAAACTGAACCCACCATGGAGAATTATGGCAATGCCTTAAGAGCAAGCTTAGCAAGGCAGAGGCGCAATAGCGCTGACCGTTATTTACTGCAACGCGTTAAATGAAAACGATGAATTGTTTTCTTGTTGAGTGGCTCCAAGGTGAATTTTACCTCATGGCTGCAAGAAATGCTGGAGTGGGACAGATGTGCAGGCAGCTCCTCCACTGCACCTTGGAGGCTGCCCTGTTCCTTGATGGTGCACCAAACCTACATACTACAGCACTTCACTGAATGTTCTTCATGGCCATTCCCTTACAATTCCTGTTTCAGCTTGCAATGATCATGGAGACAACAACTGGTCACAAGCATTTCTCTAACTGCCTGTGCTTGTGTGCAATAGTCCTCTGCTGTTTTGTTAAAATGCACTTAGTAGGGGTGGTCTGGAGCTGCTCGTCTCCAGTGTAAATACCTCATGGTCCTAATACTTAAGGAGCAGCCATGAACCACGTGGCCAAGACAGTCGCTTTTGATCACAAAAGAGCACAGACTGAACATACTACTATGGTGTGAGAACTGAACCCTTCCACTGAAGGAGGCTGAACTATGTACTACCTATGTACTACACAGCCAAAATCTTCAGGTCCAGCCCTGAATCTTTTTGACCCAAAGCCACTCATGGGGTTTGGGCTGAGCAATAGGTTATGAACTTTGCATCTAAAAAAAATCAAGAATAGGAGAAAAAAAGGCTGGAGTGTCCTCCGAGCCTGAAGGGACCTCTCAGATGGCAGACTTTAAGCATGTCTTCACAACGATAAGAAAATAAATCTGTCTAATCCCTGCGCTTCTTCCAGACACACTGATTTTTGCAGACAATAACCTCAAGAAAGACTTTTCCGAGTGCCAACTTCTAAAAGGCATTTCAGTGCACAAACTTTGCAATAAAAACACTTGGCACATAAAGCACACTTTCTGATTATATGCAGATCAAAGCTCGGTCTACGTATCACAGGGAGGCACATAAAATATGGTGCTGATAAAGAAAAGAACCGGGACAGATTTAGCCTCAGTCATCACAGATTCAGTCACTCCAGGGGGTCAGCAGTCTGGCTGTGACACAGCAAAGCACCCAAAAGACATGTAAATTTAATTTTCTCTTAATAACAATAATAATAATAAACTCTTAGGAGCCATTCTCTTCCTGCAGCTGAGAAGAGTGAAGCAAAAAAAAAAGATTATGTGACTTCCCAAGCTTAGACAGCAACGTGCGGCTGAGTCAGGAAGGATGAAAGCCAGCGAGTGTAATCGTACGTGTAGGGATAAGCACATCTTCAAGTGAAGAGCTTGATGAAGCTCAACCTGTACACTCCACTTTGCCCTATATAACAGCAAGCACTTAGTGAAAGGACCCTGGGTAGGCGCCTGTTGGGTTGGACTCAGGCAGAAAGCTTCAAAAGGTACTTCAGCCTCAACTAAACTCTGAATTAGTCCTCACCCCTTCCTTTGCTTGATGAATAAAAGTGTCCTGCTACTGCCTGTATCTTATCCGGTGAGTAAGAGTGGCAAATTCTCAAGGCAATCAGGAGTGTCCTTGTTTGTGCCTTCTGCGATAGGCATCATAGAATAGTTTGGGTTGGAAATGACCTTCAGAGGTCACCTAGTCTAGCCTCCTGCAGTGAGCAGGGACATCTTTGATACACACGATGTTCTATGCATCAGGGACACGCAGGGGTGCACTCAACCAGTCTAGAGCTGTCCTCACCCAAAATCCCCAGCATACACTGGGGGTCAATTAAGTTAGAGGGACTTGACTTTGCCAGCACAGCCGTCTAATTGTGATGAATGGATCTATGATATTGAGCTCACTGGATGTTCCAAGAACCTAATTTGTGAAAGAGAACACCACTAAGGTAATAAACTTTGCTCTGGCTCTCATAATTTGTAATAATGTCTGACAAAGACCAGATACGAATTTAGTTACTGTTATTGTCTCAGGAAGCAAATGCTAAGTTGCTCGTGCAGAAGATCCATTTATTTGATATATGAATTTGGGGAGGAACAAAACAAAAATGTAACGCATACATGGCCAATTTGGTACATTCACTTCAAAGGCTTTTCAATTTTTTATTGTACCAGGAGTGAAAGCAGCTAGCTAAATGTAAAACCCCTGTAGAATTACTATTAATCTCAAGTGATGTTTTAAATACGTCCTTGCAAATATTGTTCCAGGACAAAGAAAATCCTGAAGGGCAAGGAGCTATTTTCATAGACCTTTGGAAAAACAAATGTGCTACACTAAAGCCGTGATGCTGGACCTCCCTCGAGTCTCATACTATTTTCTTACTGTTTCCGCATCAGACACGGTCCTTGCTTTATCATGATGGTTAAAACAAAGAAAGATATGCACAGCAACACCAAGAAGTATGGCTCAACCACATCTGATTTTCTCTCTCCCTGCCTTTCTTTTCTGTCCTGGCAGTGGGTGTCACACAGGGCTCGTCTTCCAGAAGAGCTGTCAGGCAGAGCTGTCCTCACCTTTTACTTAAATGCACTCAGCAGAGCCTTTCATAGCTTTGATGCAAGGATGCTGCCTTGTTTTCTACTACTTATTCCTTTTGTTGACCCCTACTTGTTACAACTTCTGTGCACAGCATGTCTTCTAACGCTCTTCTCCTAATCAAAACTGAACTTCCCCATTTCATTCTCAGCACCACTCAGCACTAAGCCTTACACATGTACAGATTACACTCTCATGTGATGTACACTTTAAAATACTTCCCAATTCCTGTATCGTTCACAGGAGAGCATTTGGCTAATTAAAGATCCCATAAGGCTATAAAACCATCTACAAACCAACTCAGTTTCTTAAAAAGCAAAAACAGAATCAAAAAATTGGATTCAGATCCATATTTTGACTACCTAAAAAGGAAAAAAAAAATACTCAGAGCTATGCAGAGCAGGGTCTAAGAGCCATATGCAGTATTTTAAGATGACCAGACTTCTCATTTGCTTTAAATGTCAACGTACTCAAATTAATTAGTGCTTTGCCTCACCTATTTTGCAACACTCCCTGTAAAACCAGCAGGAACGTTGCTGCTTGCTTTGCTGATGCAGAATTGGGATGGGAAACACAAAGGATTAAGCAGTATTAGGTACTAAATGCTGCTTTTTCTAGAGGAGTGCTACAATGTAGGGCCACGTTAGGCGCTGCTGTAATTCCACGATTACCAGCAGGTGCTGGGTAGCACAACGGGAGATGCTGCTCCAGCCCCTGGGCTCTCTGACACATGGATGTCAGCACTCTGAGCGTAGAGTGCATAAACCACAAAGGTTATGAGTACAGTGATCTCAATTAGGAAGACAGCTTTTATGAACAGCATATATATTAAGTGAAGAACTGTGAGACTCTGAAATTTATTAGTTATTCAACTGAAAGACTGGGATAAAAGCAGGTATTTGTGTTTGCAACAGCTGACATAAATAAGAGCATCCAGTGGTAACTGCTGTCTTCCCTCCTCCTTCCACAGGGCTATTTACGACATACACTAAGTGGAAGAAAAGGCATTTACTTGTTCCCTGGAACTATCAGATTGAACAAAGATCTGCCAACTTTGCTGTAAACACAACGTGCTCCTGAAAGCAGAACATCATCCACCGATTTTAGTGCCAATAGAGATCTATTACTATCATCTCTCAAACTCCAGGTAACTTTAAAAGTAAACCTTCCTGTAGTTTCCCTCTCCCATTACACTGACAGCAAAGGTCATCTGTCTCCCTTGCATCTGACCCCAGCAACAGGAGAGGTTAAACAGCCTACAAGTTAGCACAGGAATCCAGAAGCATGGTCGGTAGCGTGGCTATTACCAGAGCAAACAGAAAATTGCCGAGCAGATAAAACGTGCTGAAGAGGAAGGAAAATCACCAGCACACCTGGGGCATGATGCTGCCCCGGCAGCTCCAAGAGGAAGGAACAGCAGATTGCAAAAGGGACGTAACTTTCCATTACGGCACCCGCTGAAGGTCCCCCACCGCTCTCCAGGGAGGTTTCAGTGCATCTGACTGCCTGTGCTATTATTATGTCAGCATTTCTCTGGCTAAAACCTTTCCCAAGCAGTTTGAAATCCAACCATTATAATGCCGCACCTGCTGAAAAGGGGCTTGAAATGTTTTTTTCTAGTATTTTTCGCTTTCATTTTTCTAGTTAATGCATTAACCTGGCTTAAAAATATCAGTAGTTGCAAACAACTCCCCCACCCCAAGCAACTCTGTTGTGTGGGTGCTCTTCTACATGGCAAAATGACAACTGGAATCAGTGGGACCATAATGTGGCTTTCATATCCCAATTTATTATCTGAATCTCAAAAGGGAGTGATTATAGGCAAAAAACCCCAATATAACTCTGTAATAGACTGAGTTTTCTGCCATGAGACAATACCTCACGGGAGGGATGCAGTGCAGCTCCACTATGTAACGGGATCCATAACAACAAACATTTTTAAAACCAGAAGCTGATTTTGAAATTTTTAGTCAAATTCACCCCAAATTCTGCTGAAGCATACCAAACAATAAAGCTAAATGAGATCAAAAGTGTTTACATAGTAATTTTTACTACAACAGCTCTAAAGACAGATACCTCCCTATATGCAATGGAAGCCAAATGGCAACTGGGAATACGCATAGAGTGGTATTCCCCATACCATAACATAGAATGCATGTGGCAGGACCTCCCTTTCTTAAATCCATCCTGGGGTGCTTGGCTTAAACAACAGAAGGCTGTAAAGAGCCAAATGAGAGCATCACTAAAGTCATGAAATCTAATTTTCTGCCTTTCTGAAAGCAATCAACATTTTTTTACCCTTCTCACACTGAAAAACACAACTACAATAAGTTCCCAAGTTATTTCAGTTTGGATAAAACATCTGGAAAAGCTTTAATTTATCTGCATGCCAATTAGCGTCAGAAATATTACAAGGCAGCTGGTGCTGAACTCACGACAAGAAGAGTGAACTCGGCTGTAGATCAGAGCACTTGCAGATGAGAGGAAGGAGAGAAATTTCAGCCCTCCTCTGTATGCCAAGCGTTAAGAGGAAAGACATAAGGTTCAAACCAGAAGTCTAGATCCCCAAGCCCTCAGATTTCCCAACGCGCAAAATCACACCTGAGTTCTGACTTTTGGGTTCCTTTTTTTCTACAGTGACAAAGCTGTGGTAACACACAAGGCTTTTAGAATCTTCATGCAGCAAACTGGGCACCTGTAAAATGTATCGCTGCGAGCCTGTGGCTATTAAAAATCCCTGTGGAGCAATCTGAGCCGTCCAAACTGTCTAGGGCACAGTTTGGAAGGCCAGTAAGAAATGAATTACAATAGTCAATAAGGCGTGCAATTACAGCCGTACGTTCTTCTGACATTTACATTTTGCTAACTCTCAAATGTTAGTTAGGAAATGTGTTATTGTTTCCCTTTTGAAGAATCAGAAGACTATAAACACCTTATATGAGTAATAAGCATGGGTTTTAAGTCCCCTGTTCTGCCATAATCTAATTAGATATGTTTCCTGCATGTAGAACAGTAAATGCCACGTCTTACTATACATATTTACAAGTAGAAAGAGGGGGAACTGTCAAGCGACAGAGCAAGATTCCCAGCCGCTCAGAGTTATCTCTTGCAGGCAGAAGCTGCAGATGATGCACACAATTCCCGTACCGTGTAAGAAAGACCCCAGATGTCACCAGTTTCAAATATACATGGAAAATTTGACTTTGCTGCGTTTCAGTATGCTTTTTATTGTTATTACTTAATATTTTTATCATGGTAGTCCTTCGAAGTCCTCAGCATGGTCTAAGACCCAATGTTTATTACAGAAAGTTCCTATAAATGGGTAGTTCTTATTTTAAAAAATGAATTAAAAGATAATCCCAGAGAGTTTATCGACTTTAATTCCTGTGAAAGCTAAGAGCCAGATGCTCCTTGGAACATCTCTGAGATGCATCACTGCAGTAGCTCCTCCTCATAAACCCTCAGGCATGGACAAGTCCTTCACTCCCTGTCCTGGCAGATGCTCATCATCACTCCTCTGCCCCTTCCTCCCAGGTGAGGACACTGTGGGCAGCTTACCCCTGACATGGCAGAAGGCATGGCTGATTTGACCTGTGCAATCATTCCCCAAGCCACACTTCTCCAAGGCCACGACAAAAACAGCTGGCAGCCAGAAGAATGATGGATCTATAAGCCACCAGACAGGGTGTTCTCTTTCCAGGCATATGACAAGGGGGTAACTGTAAGAGGCAGCACAGATCTGCATGACATGCTGTGATCACAAGGTACCAGCAGTCTCAGCACCATTGAATTTTAACAAGTTTCTAGCATAGGAGTGTTTTAAGAAGGGATCTGGAGAAAAAAATAAAGGGCTACTGAATAAATACATGCAAAAAATTCCTCCAAAGTATGATGGGCGTGATGGGAAGAGGCTCAGAGTCATTTATTTGAAAACTGAATAAATGAATGATGAAGGCTGGTGCTGTGGAATGACTCCTTGAAAGTGGATAAAGAGCAAAGACAGCCACGAAGAACCTGGGAAAAGAAAATAGTCAGGCAATAGGCTGATAAAATAAAGAAAGCAGATTCAGCATAGGAATGCAAAGAGAAGTGTGACATGATGAAAAGAATAAGCTGAGACAGCAATCTTGGCAGTCGCGATGGATTTCAAAAATAAAAGTCGTATTTAACAAGGACAAAGAAAAGGATAACAACTGAGACACAAGATGAAGAGAAGCAGGACCTTGTTTTAACTGCAAGTATGAGAATAAGTGCTGCATTTCGAAGCAGTTAAGAAGAATCTGCACAATCTGGAGTTACCCTGGATGTGACAATCAAAAACAACATTGAGTCAAGAAGGCTGCTGAATTTACAGGGCTGAATAGATGATGCTGATATCTTCCTTAGCACTCTGAAAATGAGGTCAGAGAAGGACCTTTGGGAGTCAGGATTAAAAGGCTCGGTTTAGCAACGTTAATCTTGAACTGTTGGCTACACATGTAAGGAGAGTGCTGGTGGGACACAGGTCAAGATTTGGGCAGAAGGAGACAGGGCTGGCATCATTTGGTTTGACACAACAACCGAATTTATATTTGCAAATGAAGGAACTCTGATAAATAGCATAGCAGGAAGAAAAAAGAGATCAAGGACAGAGAGCACCCTGGAAATCCCAGAAGAAAACTGCAGGAGAGAGAAAGAGAAATTAGAAACACGGGGGTAAACTCCAGAGAGGAGAGTCAGAGAGGCCAGGAAGAAGGGCTTGATTCAAAATCAGATGATAAATTAAGAATGCTAATGAAGCACTCCACATGAGATCAGCCTTAAAGAGGAACTTTGAGAAGATCAGTCAAAGAAATGAAGAGGACAAAACCCACCTCTGGAAGCCTCTGGTCTGGAGCTGGAAGAAGCCCCACTAACAATCATTAACAACTGAGATCATTAACAATCTCCTGGCCAATGCCACGCTCTGGCAAACAGGAAAATTCAGTCTACTAATCACACCATCTCCCCGCTCACTGCAGTGTGAGCAGAGAGCAGATAAAGTTAACTACTTCTTTTATTCCTATTTTTAAATATTCAGAGACACTCCGTGATAGAGATTTGACAGTTTGACATTTTATCTGCTCCAGCATATGTGCTTCGGGGAATAACTGCAGATCCATAATCGTACCTCGATTTTTGGTCAAAGATGCCAGAACCAACAGATTTCCAGTAAAGTCAAGAAGTACCTTTGGTACATTTTATATGAGGCATCTTCTGCCAACAGTGAGAATTTTAATCTTGCTAAAATTTTCTTTCAGCCAAGTTTAGCTGTCCCGTTAGCAATCTATCAGCACAATTAACACTATCACTCACATCAAATGGAGAAGAGCAGCAAACCCAGGGGTTATCAGCACAAGCCTGATCAAGTGTTTTCCATGTTGTTCTGAGACTTTATAGAAGCTTTAGCAACAACTTTAGAAAAATCCGTGCATTATAAGGTCAAGAGAGCTTAAAAGATCAAGAAGATGGGCAAGATGTAGGCACCTGAACCAGTGGCTGCATCATATCAGAGCCGTAACATTACCTCACTAGAAGAGAACAATCTGAGGCCAACAGGATTATCACCACCCATTACACGTATTATTTATTTGGACATCATTAAGAGTTAACGAAGAAGCTCAATCATGAGTTCTGTAGCCAGCAAGAAAAGGTAAATTAAGTTTTTTGTACAAAATGCTACAGGTAAGGTCTGGGCCCTCTTCCATGGAGCAGGGAGGTATTACCCACCGAGCAACACCTTCTCAGGCAGGTCAACCCTGCTCTGGACTAATCACATAATCCTCCTCAAAGATAAGAAAAATTAGAGTAAGGGATAGATAAGAAGAATGAGAAGAGATAGTGAAGATGATATTTATTTATTTATTTATATATACAGTTTTCCTTCCTGGATTTCACACTGACAGCCTGAAGAAAACAGATACAGATTAAATTCATAAACCATGAGTAACACACTGCAATACTTCTCTGCTGTACTGTAACCCCATCAGACATTTACAGTATTTCTAGAAAGTCTACAAACCCACAGGCTGTGCCAAGGTCTGTATGTTGATGAAGGTCCAAGGCGTGTAACAGACCATGCAAATGAAACTCACTTTTAGGGTGCTGCATAGGACAAAATAATGGTGAAATGGTTGTCACCATTGTTCATAAACTGGGTTACAATCCATCTCTTTAAGGTATTTCTCACAAATAAACATGATACTGATATAGTTGTACCATGCTTTTGGGATGGCTGTGGAATCTAGATTAAGAACTAACCTGTAACAACAGCTCACAGAGAGTGAAATATTGCTGCATATCCTGGCAATTTATATATCCACAAGCAGATGTAGAATTTTACTTTTAACAGAAGCAACTTTACTTAAAGCCAAATAGTAATTTAGTTACTTTCATCTTATTTTTCTTTCAGTGCCTGTGTTTTCCATTAAAGTCAATAGGAATTTGCAATTACAAACAGCAAGAGTTTAGAAGTATACCTTATCACATGAATTAAAAAAAAATAAAAAATGTTTTTCCCGAGTATTTTATAGAATTTAATTACTATTTTTAAATACATTTTTGGAAAGTAGCCTATGGTAAACAAAGATTTATTGTTATATAAATAAGCAATGAGACAATTACAGCCTCTTCATGAAGCCCATATTAGTCATGCACGTCTAATGAAGCACTACTAAGCTATCACAGGGAGATAGCCTGATGTGTGTGATTAACAAAATAATATTCATAAATAGCTAATGAGCAGTGACGGTCCTTTAAAAATTTTGCATATCCTGCTATACTGAGAGTCGAGGGTTTTGTTGCTTTCGAAGGAACACATTAACCACTACCTTTCACCCTAAAAAGGAGAGCGTTTAAACAGCACAATGCAACTACTGGCTTTTTTGCTTTCTACAGACCACGCTTTTGAAAACATAGAATAATTCTCATAAAAGTCTGCTAGTGAAGAATATGCTCCAGCTTATGCTGTACTGTGTTTGAAAGATGACATCCTGGGATGTCACCAGGGTGCAGGGGGAATATGACAGAACAAACGGTCAAAAATTATTTTCTTATAATATGCAGGCGTGAAATCTCTAGAGCAGCATTAGGTAGAAAAAGTCTGGATTTAGTAATAATTGTGGTAGATTTTTTATGTTAAAAAATAATCCCCTTGGGTGAGGTAAATATTTGGCAAACATCTTCAGAAGGCAAGTGGGATGAATGGCCAACATAAGACAGCAGACAAAAAAGGCACATTTATGAGAAAAAATAGGGTCAAAGCCCATATTTAATGACAATCTTTGGTATACAACAGGAGAAAAACATCCTGTTTATCAAATTAAATAGAATTTTGGATTATACAGCTGATGTTGGGACTTTGACAGCAGAACAGTTTGCGAAGTCCTGCCTAAGCGAGCAGGCTCCTCCAGCAGATGAACGAGTCTCTGTACACACAGATTACAGCCTTGCAAGGTGAACTCTGCTAATCAAGGCCCTTCTATCACATTCTCACTACATTCAGAAGTGGTATGAAAGGACTTATTCAGATTAATCGATGCAATAGAATAAAGAAATCTAAGAGAAGAATGTTATTATTCCTACTGCAGCGCTATAGATGAACTAAACTGTATCACATCTACAGGGCAAACTCACAGCAAATCTTTCTTGTATTTTTCTTGGTGAGAGAAATTCTTCCCAAATGATATTCCACCTTCACCCTAATCTGCTTCATGGATAAATTTACTCAAAAGGCAAATTCCTGATGGCTGGAATAACAGCATTATTAAAATCAATATTTTTTGGATGAATATAAGGTCTGGAACATATTAAAGACAGCTATAAAGTACAGCGGGAAAAAACCTTGCTTATCATTTTCAGCAGTAGCCAAACTACAACCTTTCATCTGTAATGAATTATGGAGCAATTTCCCTAAATCATCTGTATGGAGTCAGCTACGACACTGCCAATTTAAAAAAATTTGCTAGTTTTGAGATACAAATTGACTTTTTATTGTGATAAATTAAAATCCAATAGTAGCCTACACGATACTGAAGATACAGAAGCCTACATTTTTCCAGAATATTTTTTCTCTTTCATATCACATCGGACTGCACTGTGGCAGACAAGATAGCTATAACCAATGATAAAAATTACCTCTCTAGAGAGGTAAATAACCTTTCCAAATAAGCAATAAATGAGCACCATGGCCCCCTGTGACTTTTGGGAATTTCAAAATCATGGGAACACAGAAAAAGCACTGTGGGACAGGGAAGGCTGTTAAAAGAGCAGAAAGCAAATGGAAGATTTTCCAGGTTGTTCCCTAATAATTCATTTTCTTTTCCCTGTAGCACAAACATCAACATCAGTCTCCAAAGCTTATAAACTCTTAAGTTTATCAGAAGATCTGTGTGAGCAAAACATTTTTGCAACCTTTTTTGCTTCCTTCCTCTCAGACACTCCTGGGGTCTGTCCATAAGCCATTGCTGATGTTTATCAGTGTATGCCAGATGTTGAGATGGTACCAGAAGGAACGGCAATGAGATAACAACCGTAGGTCCGCAAAGTGGAGACAGGCTGGATGACAGAGATTGGGAGAAGAGTAGGACAAGGACATGAAACTTTGGGACATGGAGAGACCCAAGCTGGGCAAAAAGCCAAAGGGATGGCAGAGGAATTCACACACTCCTGCTTCAAAACTTGGCATGGAAAGCACGATTCTCCTGCTTTCAAAACAACACGTAAAAACTGATGTTGACACATTCCTCTGTCACAGTCCTGTTTCAGGAAGGACAACTCAATACTTCTGTCCGTCACTCTGGCAGCTCACGGGCAGACATCTGCAAGGTGGATTTAAGGGTTTCGGTCTAAGCCTCGGTGAGTGAGCGACAGGGTTACTGTAAGGATAATATAGTTCTGTCAGATTTAGAGTATAAGGTGTCAAAGTTATGAAATGAAGGAGTCTTTTTCTTATGTCCTCCCCTCCCTACCTGCAGATGGGAGAGTGTGCAGGACACTGTCGGAAAGGCAGTTTGGCAAAACCACACCTTTGTTTCTAAACACATCCCCTTTTCCTTTTTTCTTTTATGAAAATAAATCTTATGTTCGTGAAACGTTCAGAGACAAATACCAGAAGACAACTCTCTCTTTCTTCTTTATTTTTCCCAAGAAAATATTTTAGTCTTAGGTAAGTAGCTGTGACCGCAGCACAATTTGCAGATGGAAAAGAAAATAAACCATTACCATGCTATCCGGTGCATTACATTCTGTTCTGTGCACGGAATGATGCTGCTATTCTCCAGCCAAAAAAGGATACGTCATTGCATTGTTAAATACTATCCTGATATCGATTTATTAGAGGACCCAACCAAGACTCTGCTGGCAGCCCTAATCCTGACATTCCCTATCTTCTGAGCACAGGCTGTAACCTCAGCAATGTTCTCTTAAACACTGCTTTTGTAGGAATACTTTACACATGCTGTACACAACACATTCCAAATGAGCTTTTCATTACCAACTACTTGTATTATGTATCAGTCAGCTCAATGACATTGATTTTCTAATAATATAAATTAACTGGCAAAGATAATTTCATCTATCATCAGTAGGGGTTTATTTCTGGCATCGTGTTAAATAGTTAATCTTCCAAAAGATTAAATCAAGAGCTTTTTAAAATTCAAGGCAGAGCTTAAACTGCTGTAAAAATCTTCTTAATTAGGATTAAAACAGTTTGTGTGTTGTTGCTTTATATATAAGTAGTATAATGTTTTGCTTAGGTTTCTCCTTTCAGAGCAATTTAAAAAAAATCAAACATGGTATTCCTAAGGCAAAAAACTGCGGAAGGCAGGGAAGTCTGCAACTTCCTCGACCAGATCCTACTGGAGAAGTTGCTGCTTGGCAGCCTCAAACAGCAACCTCAAACTTTCCAGTATCTTCTACCTCCAATTCCATACCATATATACTTTTTCTGCGCCTGACAATACAAAGGCTCTGATTCTTATGGTGACTGCATATCTCACAGACCATCATTACTGTTAATAGAAGATGATCACATCATGGTGACCACAGCTGAATCCATGTGCAATTATGGACCTGACAGAAATTCTTATGATTCCCCTGGGAAATCTTCAGGGAAATCCCAGATAAGTGTGTATTGCTTCCTAATTCAGGCATCAGTGGGGAAAAGAAGCTTCACTCTCCTGGGGTTGTCTGCTGCTGCACATTCCAGCTTATTTTCTTCTTCTCCCCAGCTTCCCATGACACAAGGAGCCCAATCTAAGGCAATCCTACTTTCTAATCCTAATCCCTTGTCCTTAGACTTCCAAAGTCACTTCACCTGTACTACCAAGGGGTCTTAAGCAGCATCCAGAGGACGGGTGCAGTTGGGCCCAGGCTGGATGAGAAAACCCATATAGGTACAGATACCAGTCTGTATCACGGACTGATGAAATCTTCTACAAAGAGTGAGTTGGTATTTCCAAGAAGCAATCTTTCATCTGGAAGAAGGAAAACGAATCCCTTCTTGCCCCTTCTTGGACTCAGAGCTGCACGTTTGTGCACGCAGGGAGCAGCTGGGTCCTCGAGGAAGTGGTTCTGCAGAATTATCCGGGACGAGGCTTTACAGTACACCACCTCCCCACGCTACACTTTATACTTCAGTCTTCTAATGGCTTGCTCTGATCTATGCTAACCATTTATCAAGCTTCTCAGATGCTTCATGTGTGCTTAACACTGGTGAGATATTACTGCCCAGCTAGGAAATGCTCTTAAGAAACAACATCCATGAAAAGAATCAATTTTGTTCCATCACACGATTCTTTTACTTACCCCTGTCTTTTCGTCAAAGATTTTGATTCCCCCAAAGGAGACTGTTAAGAAGATTTTTTGTTTATGTTCTCCTTTCGAGCGAGCCGCAGCAACAATTCCCTGTTGAAACAAAGAACAGTTTGGCTGGTTTCATTACTCTTCTGCCATAGCAGAGCACAAAGAGTTGCTTGTGGGCAGTTCACCACTTTTCCAGGAAAACGTAAGGGCTTTCCAGGAACACTCCCCCTCTTACTTCTGGCTTCCTCCCTTTTTTCAAGGTACCACATCTCCTTATGATACCCAGACAGCATTTCAGATGTGCTCCTACTTCCAACCCCTGCACTAGCTAATCCTCCATGAAATCTGTTTTCACCGAAGCTGAAGGTCATTTCTAGCACACTTTCCCCAGCTATAAGATGGTTTGTTTTCTTTCTTTTTTTTCTCTCCAGAAAAAAATACCCAAGCAAGCAGTGGAGGAAAAAAATGCCAAGAATAAATAAATTGAGCTTTTTATGGAAGGAGAATATTTTTCTCAAAATCAAATTACACCTCTGCTGTAAAAAAATTAGTATTAAAAAGTTAATAAAAAATTAAAATTAGTAGGTTAGATTCCCCCCCAATCTCAGACTTTTACTTCTTAAGTGAACTTGTTGATAAGCATCTCCTGTATATCTCCAACAGTGTAAATATAATAGTAACTGCTATTTCTACCACCTTCTCCCTGACCAATAGCACTGTACAAACATCAAACGTAATCGACAGCACTAGTAAGAAAATGAAGATATTTAGCCTTGATCTGGTGCTCTGCAATTTCAACGCTTTAACAACCCCTAACTTATGCTTTAAAACTTTCATGAGGTCACTGTTCTTATTACACAGACATGAAAAATAAAGAGAAAAAACGGAGGCAGTTGTCAAAAGTCACCCCAAAACTTTACATCTGGCCTTAAAACTCATGTTGTCAGACACTAGGTTTTCCAGAGCCCACAGCTTCACACTACGCTGCCGTACATACCAACATGAATTTCTAACGCTCCTTTTCCCTTAATAGTTTTAGGCCTCTCACAACACTGTTTAGATCAGTCTCAGCACTTTGCAAACAGGTGTCGGGCATGTGGGAGATGTGGAAATGATAATCCAGGAAGCAGAGAGACAAAAAAGCTTGTGCAGCAGAACAGTGACAACTCTCCCAGATTGCTTCTAGGAACTATGACATGATGAGAAATATCCAGTATACAATTAAACCAGACAGGAATGACGTGGCAGATGTGATAAATCAACAGTGTAGCTTTTAGAACAGGTTAGTTTTTGCTTGTCATAAAATGTTTCGTAACTGATATGTAAATTATCTATCAGATCTTGCTTTGAAATTGTTAAACCACAAGATTCATGTCACTCCTTGCTGTTTATGCATGAGTAACAACCTATTACTCCAAGTTCCTCAGGACTGGAACCCTGAGAGTTGGTAGTCTAAAAGATACTAGTTAAGAGATTTCTCCTCCTGAAAAAAAACAGTAAGGGGAAATCCATCAGCTCTCTTGGCAAAGTTCTGGAGAGAGGACTGGAAGAAAAAAAAAAAGGGGGAAAAAAGCCTGCAGAAGGTTTCAGTCCTAGCCCCAGCTTGTAACCCTGCAGTGCAGGTGGGAAGACAACGGCCAACATTGGGCTCAAGAAAAACACAACCTATCCTTCCTTCTCAACCACTCCAGCTCTTCCACCTTTCCCAGGGCCACATAAAGGATGCTTCCTATAGAGAGCTCCTACGCTCTTTGAGGATTGTAAGAAAAGATTTGAGGCAGAGAGAGATGTCTAGCACGCTCCAGAAAGTCTAACCTCCTACACCAGTACTGCTTTCAGACTGTGTTCTCTTTAAGTTTGCTGTCTACTCAAAAGTCTGCTTTTGTCACTGCTCCATTTCTTTCCCAAAACTCTGGGGACTCCTCTTTATCCTCTCATGCTCCCTCTGTCCTCTCGCTGCATTGCCTCCTGATTTTGCAACCCATCAATCCTGCCATTACAGCTGCAAGGCATTCTCCTCCCAGTGAGGACACCAGTTCCACCCATCTGCCTACCTACACCCCTCACTGGCACACTCCCCTCCCTGCCTGTCCTGTCAGGAGATAACGGTCAAAAGCTGGGCTGTAGTTGATTAGCACCATACCATACAGTGCTCTGATACACTGTTTTTCCTCAGAGTGTTTTACCTCCCCTTCTGCAGAATAAAATTATTTGATTTGCAGATGTGTTGTTTATAATTTGTGGACAAATTGCAGTGGTGTCAATCATGAATAACTAGTAAACTCGGAGATAATGTATTAAAATTGAAGTGGGATAAGCAATAGCAGCCAGGAGTTCATGTAAAATTGACTGATTTCAATACATAATTAATCAGAGTGAGACTTAGTGTCACAAAAGGAGAACAAGTAGAAGTTCGGGCTGAAGTCCACTGACTCCGTAATATTAAACATTAAAAGTCTCACTGTACCTTGAGCTTCATCATGGAGTCTTGGCATAACTTGTCTCCTCGTGCGGCAGAAACCTCATCTATTCCAATCAGTTTTGCTTTATATCGGACACCGTCACCTTTAAACCTCTTTATTAAAGTGGCTTCACTGCGATCCTGACCTGGAAAAACATAAAGAAACCAAAGGAAATTTAGCTAAGTGCAAAGGCAAATAAATGAATGAATACTCATAATTAAGCAGCAAATTAGATCTAACTTGTACCTCAACACCTAAACATGCAAACATTTCAATCAAATCAGAAGAAAACTACTAGTTCAATAAGCCCTCTTGGCCTTACTACCTCAAACGAATTCACAGTGGAATTGGTGCCATACAAAACCTTCTGCGTGAAATTTGCACACAAATTAAGTTTACAGAACTAAGAGATAAGCCTGAATCACACCTCGTGGATCTGAAAACTTCTGATCTCTACGGGTTGTTTTAATCCCAATACACTTGAGAATTTCTCATTTTGCAGACAAAGCCCTAATAGAAACATGCTGCTGATTCCTCGTATACTGACTTATCTAACAGTATCAGCAATATTGACACTATTAACATTTGAATGATGGATTATTATTTGCCTGTAGAATATTGCTGCTTCAAAACTCCCTGATGAAATAGTGTCTCCTTGTTCTATCCTTTCTGCTTATAGACATACATAGAAACAACATCAAGAACAGAGTCGTCTCTCCCAGGCTCACTCTGACAAGCTTAAAAAAAAAAGGCATAAGATGTTTCTTAATAAAAAAGCAATCAAGGGAGTAAGATAGCACAGTACTGATTAGGTCGATGTACAGAAATGACAGAGCTCAGACTAGCTGGAGCCACACAACAATGACACTACAGCAAACCTGAAAGAGACATCTTTGTCAGGAGGAATTTCCACCCCCTGCCCCGAGGATCTGCAGAAGAGTTTATACTGTGTCTTAGCTGGAAGAAATAGGCCAGTTAGGGAATGAGTCTTTCTAAAATTGATTAAAGATGTATTTTGCAGCTGTCTGTGGGATTTCTTGCTAGGATCTCAAAAAAAACCCCAACCCAGCTGTGAATTGTAAATAATTGCAACCAAACAAATAACCAACCAAACAACATCCGAGGCATAAAGAAGCAAAAATGTGATATCTTAAAGAATTTGAAGTTTCTTGGACCCAACAGATTCCACCAGAAATCTTGCCTAAACATGGACTGACATTGATAAAATTTATGCTATTACCACCCAGCAGCTCTAGTCACTGATTTTGCACCATCCTTCTGCTATTGTAAAAAAACCCACCAAACACAGAGCTAGAGACTGCTATAAATGAACTGTTGGTAAGAATCTAGTCTTAGATACCTATATTTGAGAATTTTGGCACAAATTTTCTCCAAAGCTCATTCCTATTTGAAAGATTAGATCTAAGAATCAAAAAATTAATAAAATCCAGC
This sequence comes from Ceryle rudis, assembly GCA_033439905.1. Classification (NCBI taxonomy): domain Eukaryota; kingdom Metazoa; phylum Chordata; class Aves; order Coraciiformes; family Cerylidae; genus Ceryle; species Ceryle rudis. Next base: position 37,254 of record JAAGNO010018714.1, on the reverse strand, counting down.
TTCTGTGAAGCTGGTTTTTGATAAGTAGAAGTACAGAAGCTTCGGGGAAAAAAAGTTATTTTGTTTTGAATTTCTATTAAAAGGACTTTTTTTCATCAGTCAACACTTGGGTCACTTTGTTAGTGATACACCCTCCCCAGATGGAAGAATTAGTTAGGTTCAAAATTATGGAATTGAGATTTTTTTACAATACCATTATGAGAAAAACTAGAAGCATATATGACCAGTGAAGAGTAGTTCCAAATGAAGGTATTAATCTGGTTCTCCTTTCCCCAAAGTACAGCAGAGTTCACGCTGTGAAGTAATGATGGACTAAATATATATTAAAAAATAGAGTTATTTTAATTAAGCATATTGAGATCTTCAAGTGTGTTTGAGCACACAAATATTATTTCTTGCAATGAAAAATATCCGCTCAGAGCAATGTTTTAATGCCTCATTTATAGCCCCTGAGCAGGAAGGCAGCTGATAAGTGTTGCTGTGATAATTCAGCAGTCACCCAACTGTTTCCCTTGATTTGTTTTCATTCCTGCTCCCTCAAAAGAATTAAGCAGGATTGAAGCTTCATGCTCTTATGTTATATTGTATTAAAAAAAAAAAAAAAAAAGGTAATGTGGCACAAATGATAAATCAGAAACTCAAGTACTGCTAATATCATTCCCCAGGGAAATGCCAAGGCAGATGTTGGCACCATCAGCTAAAAACAATGAAAAACCAGTTTCCACTTGCAGCCTCCATAGCGGGGCATGAGGGAGAACATCTGGACACACAACAAAGTACCATGATAACAGTGGACTTTTCCATATGTCTTTGATACTTGCAAAGATATCCTGTTGATTTGCAGTCAATAAAATCCAATTCCAGCAGCTTTCTTGAAAACAATTTTCAACCTTACGTCTCCATTACAGCTGAAGGCAGTTGTTACCCAATAGCATGAGCACGTAAAGTGTTCAAGAGTCTTTCCTGGGTCTGTGTCATGATAGTGACCTTGTGTTCATCATTTATTTGAACATTTATACTTATTCCAACCTCTGATCTATTTTGCTGCACATAATTAAACCCCTGACATTAACAGCCCATTCCAACACAACTTATGGCTATGTTTGCTTATGTACAAGTCCCATGTCAATTATGACCCAGATTAAGTAGGATAAAGTGCTTTTGGGATAAATGACTGGGAAAAATCATCAACCTGAAAATGATGTAGATATTTGAATCTGCGGTGGCAACTGCAAATTACGAGTCTACAAATTCACCCGTAAACCCCTAGAGCATACGTCCCATGAAGCACCACAGAGCATGTACACACACACTGCCCTATATTATAAATCAGCCATCTGCAACTTCCCAGCATGCACCCAGATCTCCCCCATCTACGGTCATACTGTTTTCCCAAATTTTGGTGCTGTAATCAGCAGTGAAAAGCTTTCTACCTGCTTGGAAAATTACCATATGACAAACACTGTCAGTATGGTCGATTTTATAGCACTCGGGAGGTATGAGATTTACGCCAGGTCATACTTCATTTGTACACTGGACACTTACAAGGCAGACAGTCCAGACTCTCATAAACACCTCATCATTGAAACAAAAAAGTTCTTTTTTTCTAACGATAGCACTTGGAACAAGGTTCTTTCTGCATAAATAAGAGATGCCTGAATGGCAATGCTGTAATTCTTTTGAAGCTTCAGAGGAGGGTGAGCAACAACATTAAACCACTAAACAGAGAGCTGTGCCTGTGCCAGAAACCTGCTCGGGAAAGTGCTGCCTCTTTCCTTCCATCTAACAAGTGGAGTTGATCTTTTCTTCTTCGCAGCTCCTGCCTCTGCCAGCAGAGACCCGCTGTTGTGGCTGGCTCTCCAGCCACCCCGCCAGCTCGGTCCCTGCCTGCGGGATTAGCCAGGATTAGCCTGGAGCTGGGGCTGCACTTACTGTTGGAGCTCAGTTCTAATTGAGTACTGAGAAGCTACATCTTAGGGCTTTCACTCTCAGCTTGCCTTCCTCAAACTACAGATGACATCCCCAGGGTAGGAAGGGGAATATTCACAAAACAACTAAGATTTTAAGGAAAATGGAAGGTTAACGTCTCCAATCATTACTAGACTGTAATCAACTGCAAAATTACAAGCATGTGTTTAACACCAACCACTTCTTTCCACAAGACTTCTCCTAAGATCTCATTTTATGATTTCTTGACTAGAGAACACCAGAGATGCCAAGGCCACACTGGCTGAGCAGCTGATGCCCATCCTGGTTGTCCACCATACCTGGAGAGGTAGGGATCTGCCCAGCATCCTTCTTCAGAGGATCTCCACCATTAGTCATTCTAAAATTATCCTAAAATAAATTTTTGCATTAAAACTTTCTAAACTTCAAGACCAATGGGTATTTTCCAATGGTTTGCTCTAAAAGGCTTTCAGAAATTGCTTTTTATAAGCGAAGAAATACACCAAGCATTTCTTTGCAACTCAAGTATTTTACAATCCAAAAATGGAAAAAGATTATCAACAAAACTAAAACCAATTTGATTCTTGTGCCTCAAACTAAAAAAAAAAGAAAATGCAAAAGCTAAAACCCCACTAATAACATCACACAAATTCAGTTTAGAAAGGTGAAAACTTTTACTTAGAAAACGTGCCACTGTTGACACAAGCAAAGAAATGTTTTGTTTGCAGCATATAGATTTATACCAGTTATCATCTCTTAAAATGTAAGAGTAATTGTTTTCTCGACTTCTATAGATGTCACCATTCACCTTCAAGCCATACACGTTCCAGCTGGACCCACTGCTCCTGCGTGAGTGGCAAAACATGACCTTTGCTGCTGAGTTGTGACATTACATTTGGACTTCCGCTGCCTTTTCAAGGAACAATAAATCCCCAGAGCTGGGTGCTATAATGTGTTTCTGAGCTTGCATCTAAAGCAGAGAAAGGCTTATCGTCATGACCAGCATTAAGGGACTTTACCCATCTCAGTAAAGCTATTGTAGAAGTAATAAACAAGGTTTTTAACACGGTCAATCATTTTTATTTGAGGCAATAAACCTTAATTAAACTAAGATTGACTCAAGGAAGCTAGAGACAGACCTGAACCAAATACCCCCAGTATTCAACCCAAGAACCTCAAGGACATTCAATCCCAAGGTGTGACTGGTAAACAGTCCAAGAACAACACAAGCTACTATGGAAGATCCAGGCCAGAGCAGCCCAAGTTGAGCGTTGGATGAAGGTGTTCCCCACGTTGTCCCCAGCAGCAGCAGTTGCTGGAGATGCTCGGGGAGCTCCCAGGGCGTTCCCATCACAGCAGCAGACCAGCTGCCACTCAACCCTGACTCTGCCATCAAGAGGGAGACCTGTGTTTGCATTAGGTTATCTGGCTCCACATCATGCTCTTAAATTTTGCAGACTACAGCTCACTCAAGGTTTACTGGCCAGCCACTGTGTATTCTGGCGAGTGTTTCAAGAAGACGTATCCTCACTCTTGTTACAAGTCAAGGATTACACTTGATTTCAGCCCTTAGCCCACTAACTCTGTATTAATATGCTAACATTTAGAGCAAACGCTGCTTATTCTCCCAGGGGATCTGTAAGTGAGTGTATTTCATAAATAGAAAAAGAAAATAAACCGAAGCATCACTGCAATAAGCACACTGTTGCTTTTTCTCCATGTTCTTCTAACACACTACGCATTCTCCACAGCACCCGCTAATCTAAACCAATAGCCCTGGAAATGGCTATATCCTTTATTTAAATGTGTGAAGCCCTCAGGGCATAATCTGAATTTCTTGATTTTATGACTGTAAAATATATAATGATATTATCACCCAAGTCAATAACATGCTCCTGGCAATCAATTCGCCGAAGAATGACACATCACTGTCTTCTTTTTTTATTTTCCCCCCCTTCTTTTCTAACTAATAAACTGTCAAAGTTGTATCCATCACACATTCAAATTATAAACCTGAAATAACACCTCCTTATATCTCGCAGGGCTTAAAAACAATCACATACGCACTTATAAACAGCCTACATCTTCATGGGGACAATTAGCATTTTTATAGCTCCACCACAGCGGAAAATACAAAACACTGAGGTGCTGAATGACCTCTAAGATGCAGCGCACACTGAAAACTACTAAATTAATTGCTAAGTGAAAGATATTTCCCATCAGCTGTGTATATATAAGCCCCTATGTCCACACATGTATGCATCCATAATTTTGTGTATTTGCACATATGCATATGTACATGGTGCACAGCTTCATTTGGTATCAGTTATCTGAAGAAAAATCACGGCAATTTTAATCAACTACACATTTCCTAAGGAGGAAAAAAAACCACCCAAAACCAAACCAACAAAACAATAAAAAGCAAAACGAACAGATAAGCAGGTGTAAAAGAGAAAATATACATAATTATATGTACCTTTCAGTACAGCAGCAACTAAACACCAACTCGTGTAGGAATCGTGAAAAACTCAAACAGATGATTCTCCTTGATGGCATATTTTTCTCTACAGCTTCACAGAACCACAGGAGCAAGACAGGGCCCAAAACTATCCGTCACACAAAGGGATGGATCTTGATACCAAGACTGCAGCACCTTGGGAATGTAATTCTTACTTTGTAGGCATAAAAAAAGTTCAGTGCAGCATGCTTATTTGGGATAATATTATTGAGATAAAATTCTCTGATCCTCCTGCTACCCATTGATTGAATTTTTCTGCTAGAGGTAGAAAATTTTTGAGTTGCCAGGTCATGTATTTATCACAGTCTTTGGGAGCATGACTGCTCAAACCCACTGTGCTGCACCTAGAGATCTGACACAGAAAAATAAAACCTTTTTTCCTCTTTTAACATAACATTTGAGAAAAGGAAACACATAATATCTAGCAGTATCTGTGCACACGGAGAACTCCTGGTGTTATCACTACCATTCTCTTCCTCCAACAGTATTTCTCAAATGATTTTCCTATATTAGCCATTTTAAACTTCTCTTTTTAACAAGAGTGTTACTTCAGGGTTTCATTTCAAGATCTGTAATTCATCTCAAGTGACCCGAGTACATTCAAAGCAAGATCTGTTCACAACGTCAATCACTGCTGTCTGTTAAATGAAGAGGTACTTTGGATTTCACACTGTATTTCATCAAAAAAGGCTAGTTCCTAGCAACTGAAAAAGGTTCCTGTTGCAATGAAATGCAGCCTGTTTACAGGGCTGGATTACAACCTTAAAAAGCGCATTAAAAATTTATGGGGAATAAATACCTCATTTCTATATAGGACCCTATACAAAACCTGGCTTACAATATGTAACTACAACTTGAATGCAAACTTCTCCTTTCATCAGCTGACAGGGAAACTCCTAAAAAGTCTGCAAGACATGTTCTGGAGTGCTTTTAGCTTGGTATAGATAGCTTGCTGTAGGGTCAACAAGTGAACCCTTTCGGGGCCTACTGTATTGATAAAGTGTTATTGCCAAGGTACAAGTACATAAAGTCTCAGCAAACTATCCTTTAAACCTCCTCCTGCCAAGAACCTTACCTCTTCCTCTGAGCTACCCTTGCCTAAGAATGCCATCAGGAAGCATGTGACCCTCCTAGCACGAGGAACTAGAAGGAGAACCTCCCTCCTGTCCTGTTGGTGCTCTGGTCCTCTTGGTCCTTCTGCTCAGGAAAAGGTAAAATGTCCTGTTTTGACAGCAACTCAAATATTTGTCTTTAATGCAAAGACCAAGAGTATTTCTACCGAAAATGATAAAACCGTTTAAAGAGGAGACAAGGAAACCACTCTGAAAGCTCAATGAACTTCTATTATGGTTAAATTTAAAAACATTACCTACAATTTTAAACACAGATAAGGGCTCTCCAGGAAAACTCAATCATCATTCAGCCTATCATCTCAGCAGTACTTCCCGATTGTTCAGCGCTGCTATTCACAATAACCTCCAACTGAGAGATTTTATGGCTTCTGGCATTATTAGCCTGTGAATTACTGTGCTTGAAGACACCTACACATCCCCACTCTGAGAACCAAGTTTCCTGGGTAAGTAAATAAGATGTTCCCATATTATTTGCTGCCTCTGATCGGAGCTTTATCAGCAAAGATGTCACTCACAAGGTGATAGCAATCACACTTGCCAAGGTTTTATCTTAACACTTTGTACTCTACACGAGCTACCACAAACCAAGGCGTGCATTTGACTGTTTCCAAAGCAAAACAGTTGCGTGGACTAGATGAAGTTATTTCTTTATAGCACAGCGTATGTATATATATATATACATGCAGATACCGGAGTATGTGTGAGTATGTCAAGAGAAGAAGTCAATTATTTACAGAGAAGGCCTCAGTATGAAATAATGTTTGATTAAAATTGTGGACAAATCTCAGTGATGGAGAGTCTAGGGTGAGCACACAGAAGCCGGCAGTGATTGAGCACATACGCTCCGCAGCGGATGACAAAGCACTCATTTTAGTTTTAGCCAGAAGGCTCACTGATCAATTTTATTTTCTTCGATGGTCTTTGAGATGACAGTGTATGGGCACATCCTCAGACACAGAAATGACCAAAAGCTGAATGTAATTAAACTTCCTTTCAGCCTCTGTACCGTGCAAGTCTTCATAAATCTTCGAAAGCCATTTTCTAAGGTGCCTTTTAGAGGCTGGATGCAGAAGCAGCTAAAATCCCAAATTCTACACTGACTTAAACTAAAATAAGGCACTGCAACAAAAATTCATTTTGAGGTACTAGCCGTGTTCAGCAAGCCCTGGGGAGCGACTGAAAGTGAAACAAGTAAAACTTGGTGGTCCATTTCTGTTCTTAGAAATGAAAAATAAAAATGATGTTTCCTATACAACTATTGGGGAAGTGAGAGGACAGGTATCTGTGGATTCTCCTCTTTAAAAAACAGCAGATAGTGCAGCAAATTTTGTTCACCTAATGTTTCAAAGCTGGGGTAAATGTTTAAATCAAGCAGATGTTAAAATGTCAAGTAAATAAAGCCCTTGGGAAACCAGGGTCATCAACCAGTTCATTCCTTACCTGCTTGCTGGGTTGACAGTATGAAATTGGTTGCTTCTGAGACAAAATCAACTAAGAAAAGGTAATTGATTTTACAGTGAGCCTTAATTGGAGCTAATATGTGCACTGCATTTGGATGGGGCATGGGAAAAGCCCAGCCACTTTGAAAGCCAAGGGACCTGTTACAGTTCTCCTAATATGCCCAAGGAAAACAGCCCTAATGGGGCAGTCAGGAGATACCATCTACTGCCAAAAATCTCCACAAAGGACTTCCAAAGCAGCAAGGAGAGGCCAGTCCCAATGGTGTTGCTAAATTACCCCAGAACGTGAACTTGATGGGGAAGAGGAAACTAAATTAGAACTGCCTTTCCTTCCAAGCTCCACCACAGCACTGAAAAGCACCTTAAAGCAGCTGAAAAACAAGCCAAGACTAGGAAACCGATCCTGTAAAGATGAGCATCTAAATAATTATTTTGATACGTGAACACACAACAAGATTTGCAGAGTTGCTAAATTCCCCTAACTCTCTTTAATCCTACAAGAGTTAAAAGTGCTCAGAAGTAATTAAAAAAAAAAAGAAAAAAGAAAAAAAAATCAAGCTGCTTTTATGCATCTACCTATATCTGGCTTTAAGTATGCAGTTTTCAGGAACAATTTTAATGAGACTTTACCTAATCCAGGCCACAGCCATGCATATGTTTACACAGGGCCCCCCAAAGTCACGCTGAGACTCACAGATTCACAATTTACACTTCAAAGCCTATAAATATATTGTGTTGATGAGTCTATCAAAGAGTTTAGTTTTTGTTATGTATAAAGAAAGTGAAAGGGTGGAGAATCAGTTCACTTCATACAGATGCCAAATTCTCATGCTGCCCTAAGATAAATGTTAATTCTCTGGGACTACAAAAAAAGCAAGGGAAGAAAAGGTTATGCTCTGCTTATTAACATTCCTAAATTTCTCACGTGTTCGGTAAGAGCAAAATCTTTCCATTCAAGGTAACTAATTACAGACACTAAAGTCCCCAAAGAAAAGAGCAATAGCCTGTAATAGCTAAAGCAGGAGGACAAAACCATTCATTGATTTACACTTCACCTTCTCTTGTCAACACTGCGGTCTCCTACTGCATCAGTGCTGCCTGCACGCACAGGAATGGGACTGTGCACCACCCTGGATGAAACCATGGCTGTGTGCCAGGGCTACCTGTTCCCTGAGCCATCCTCTTTGCCAATGTAGAACTTTATTCCGTTGAAGACTCAAGCCAGTACTTGTTAAAACAGTTACAAAATGATGCAGTGGATCACAACAGGCTGTAAACATCTGCAAACTGCAGAGCCTAGTGGTTGAGCTTCTGTTGTTCCTTGACTGGTTCGGTTTACTTGTGCAAATAAAGCGTCACCTAAATCATAAGACTTGGTCTTCTGAGGAAGAGAAGGTGAAGACCAGTCTTGAAGCATAAAAGCTCTCCTCACTTGGTCTCCCCTGAAGCTCATTCCACCCCACCTCCCACTTATTTAATCTAGACGACACTTAGTCATCGACACCACTGCGCTAAGACTCCAGCAGAAAAGCTGCATCACACTCCATGCCGTGATGGCAACTATGTCACCGACGCAACAGTGCAGCTGCAGAACCACCCTGCACCTTTCTTCCTGTGGAATTAGTGGCCCTGACAATTACGTCTGGATTTATTAGTCATTCTGATGACACTGGTATAAAACACAGTCCTGGAACGTGCAAATCCCTACGTTTCTGTCCTAAAAAGCTGTTCCCAAGGCCATGGCGTTGGAGGCAGAATGTGGCCTCAGAAAAGAAATATGTAGCCACCTTACAAAGCCTGTTCTCATGCAGGAAAAGGAATAGAATGATAATGACACATTAAAAACACACAGTAAATAGATTTGTAGATATTATCCTATGATCACATTAATTCAATAAGAAAAGCAGCTGCTATTTATTTTCCATGAGTAAATGGAAATACCAGCATTCACCACATGGCAGTCAACAAAAAAACAAACCACTATTTCCCTGCTGAAATTGTTCACATTTTGCTACCCAATGTTTCAGGAAGAAAATTATTTTCATTTTGGCTTCCCACTGCCTCTGCAACATCAGAGAATGTCTCTCCCTGTTGGAAAAACAATAGGAGGCAAAGAGGAAAGCAGCTTTTTTCCTGAGACTTTGGGCTAAAAAACGCCATCAATTTCAAAATTACAACAGTGGCAAAGTGCTTCTTTCAATCTGGTCCTTTCATTTTTGCCTCCTGCTGCCGTTCCTATTGTCAAAGCAGCAGCAGGAGGCAGAAATGAAAAGACTACTGCCGGCAATCACCCTTGGGCAACGCGTTAATAAGATGTGAAACACCCCTGTGCCATAACAAATTCCAGAGGTAAGACATTGGGGTTTGCGCATCGCTCATGTGTGTAGTGCCAAGGAGGAGGATCAGCACATCGGGATAACTTTTCTGTTTCTGGAACTACATTGATCACGCATCGAGGAGCCGACGTGTTTTGGGATGGTACTCAGGAAACCAACACTGTAGTAAAATAACAACAAAAACAAACCGACAAAACCCACCAGATAACTCTACTTCAAGTAAAAGGAAATGAAACTACTTAACCGGGAAAAGTCAGAGCACTTTTTCAAGACACTGGGTAAATGGGTTGAGTTATAAGGGCACAAGGACCCAGCTGCCAAACTAACCTAAAATGTTTGATGAACCTAAACTGGTTCATCACCTGTGTTTGTTAAAATAATAAAGGAGTTCCAAAAAATTTCCATATCAACTTAAAAGGAGAAGACTTTCATTCTAAGATCAGAGTTCTCTATTAACTTAAGTAGTATAAAACCCTTGTCATATTAATGTTAAGGACATGCAGATAAAATCAGTCTGCTGGAATCAACACAGGCATAAAGAACAGCCTCAGGGGGAAAAAAATCTAGATTCTCTTTATATCATTAAAATATTGCCAGACTTTAAAAACACTATTATTCCACTTGCACTTGTGCTTATCTTTTGAAGAGTGTATGACCTGTCTACTCAGTGTAATACTTCAGTTATTTGGCTGCTGGCACCATCAAGCTTTTCTGGCCATTTCTACCTCTAAGAGTATTTTGCAAAACCACGCTGAAAACAATCATCAAACGATGCACAAGTCCTCCTTTGGACTGCACCCCGATGCCTTCTCAATAACTTGCCTGTAACTTATTCATTTACAAACAAAATTGACTGTGTCTAATCTCCATGAAAAAAAACCCACAACAATCTAATAATTTAATGTCTGTATGCAGCTTAGGATATTATAAGATAGGGCATTGCTATGCCAGGTTAGTATGTTATTAGCTGGGGGATTCTCAAGCATCTGTCATGCAAAGTAGGTCAATTTCTAGCCATATAATTCTGATTATGTCAAAATATTTATTCATGAGTTTCCTAATTCAACATACTTCAAATAAGTCAAATTTTAAAAAAAAAGAAAAAAATATCTAAATTATGGTTGCTAACAACTAGGTTATCACAGCTTCAAACATGCTGGTAATCCAGAGATGTGGATAATGTTTTTACTTTACAATAAACTCTGAAGGAACAGAATTGTTTTCATTTCCTATTTGCCACTATTTTTAGTCTGGTTTCCCAAGGAAACCAGAGCAACACAGCCACACACTCCATGGCAGTATATGGGAACGTGCAAAGCAACAGAAATCCCAATCCCCTCTTCTCTTGCCTTGCATTAACATCTGAACCTTTGGGCCCATTTCAGTCAAGTCTCATCTATATTATGAATTTTTCATTTTACCAGTCAGGGGAAAATAGGCAGCTAAAGAGAGGAAAGAGAAACTATTAGTGGATTTGCTGAGGAAAGGCCAAGTTGTGAGCCTGTCTTTCCTTAGAGCTTAGATCAACATTAAGTCCCAAGAAACCAGGCTTCCCCAGTTCCTCAAATCACAGAAGTCTTTCCATCAAAACTGAAAGATCACCAGGAGGAAAGGGGGGTATACAGTGACGTACATCATCCACACGCTCAACAAGATCTAACCCCTTCCAGCAAGAGATTAGGAATGACTTTGTGCTGCAGGTAACAATGGCACGATAGCAGGCAGATGGAAAAGTTCATTACCCAAGCAAGGCCATCTGTGACTAGTTGATCATATAAAGACAAGAACAAATAGCAACTCTGAGGTTTTCAGTGCTACTGCAGGCAAAGAAAAGGCCTTCAAGATCACCATTTTCTCCATGTCACTGTACCTTCCTGCAGCACTTACATTACCTGTGGATTTCCCCTTGCTTTTACCAGTACTTGCTTTCACCAGCACCCACATGATGGATTCCACTTTTTACCAACCATATCTCTATTAAATATCCTAAAAGCTTTTGGCTTGGCAGAAGTATTATCTTTTAACTTTCCTCTGCACGCAAGTGCTGCCTAAGCCTGTATTTCACCTTCTAATATACTGACAGAAGGTGCAACTGAAACCTGTGTAGAACCGTCATTCCTAAGGCAAAAAAGATAAGCCTAATTCTTTGCTTTACTATGCTTTCTTTTATGCCATTCTAGCATCATACCAGTAAGTCAAAATGAAGAGACACTCCTCAGAGCAATGCCCACAGCAAGGTGCAAAAGGCAGAGACCACATGCAGGTTGTCCTCCTAGGTCATACAGAATAGCTTATACCTGTCTACAATCTATAGGATTCTTTGCTTCCAGGACAGAGGGGAAGGAGTGGCTCTACCTTTCATCAGTTAAGATGTTGTCCCTGAGCAGAGAAAGACACATAAGAGTTAAAACCTTTTGATGGCCTTTCACCCATGTGTATTAACAATCTTCAGTTTGCCTTGATACAGCCAAGATAGAAAGGCTGCACCTGAAAAAAATCATTAGATGGTGGAAACTCTAAGTCATCAACCATGCAGATATTTTTATAAGCTTTTAAAGCCTACCACGTGTTTCTGGCCCCCATTTCAAGAAGCTGCATCCCACCCTTGAGTCCAGTCCTCTGACACCTGCAGGAGCTGCACCAAGACCCGAGCACATTACAGCCACTACTCCTGTATCTGCTCGAGGTACTATGTATGCACACAGCTATGTTCTGGCCACGACCATTTTAATCAAAGAAAAGAAAAGGAGGGCATTAACACTTTTAAATGCTTTCCATTACCGATGTCCTAATATTAATTTTCTACATGTTCTTCTACAGGGGTAATCAAACCACAATTTGCGTTCCCTTTGTCTGGCTGCTTCTCATGCTAGGATTTAAATGTTATGTTTTGTTTCATCTGTAATAGTTTTCCCTTAGACCTTTCTGGTGGAGTCTGCGGGCATTCAGTATAATCTGATTGTCAATTATGTCCGTGGCAGTTATTTAACTGCCTATTGGGCTGGTTTGAAAGAATCACAACGGTGGCTAACAAGACTAATCTCAGAACTACCACTGAAGAAAAAGTCTTCTAAGATTTAAATGCCAATTCTTTTTTTCAGCTGCCCTCCCATGCGAGAACCCCAAAATAAAATCTATTAGATACCAAACTGATCAACAGCCTGAAGGAGCAGATCAAAATATAAAATCAGATGTTGAAAAAAAAATATACTTCTACTGTTTAAATTTTATAGGTAAAAGACTACTGTTATATAAAAACCCCTTCATATTTTAGAAAATGTAACAGTATAGAACAAGGCAAGTTGTACTTGATGTAAGATGAGGAAGACTTGACCTCTGGGATCGTGTTTTGGCAAGTCTGCAGTTTTAAAACTGCAGAACTCATGGTGCAAACGCTGACACTGCCTTTCAGTGGGTCTGCCCTGCCTTCCCACACCAATTTCTTTACCTAGATTTTCTATACTTCCCTTAGGAAAATGTGCGCTTTCGCCTTTACACCACCTGAAATATTAGGCGTTTGTAAAGCAGAGCATGCAGACACACGGGTGCATGAAAAAAGGGAGACGTTTCAGCTTCGCTTCCCTTAGAGCCACCTTGTCCTGTAGCGCCTGCAGGACTGGCCTTGGTTAGGATTGAGCTGACTAAACATCCCTCTGACTAATGCCACAGGAAAGCTCAGCAAAGGAGTTGTTAATAGGAGACAAAACAAGATTCATTTAATCAGCCATGTATTTCTCTGATTATAACAAACAAAGAAACAGGATTGTTTGACAATTTTGAGAACTTGGTAAACTTCAGTAGTGCCTCATAATGAAGCCTTGGCAAGAAATAAGTGAAATACAAAGATTTTTCATATTGAGGCTGTGTAAACAGTTTCCACTTTTAGAAATGTATCCTAGCAACTCACAGAAATGGGTTTAAAAGACAGCTGGACAAAACCATAATTTGGAATAAAACCAGATGTAATTGCTAAGCCAGGGAGTCTGGTGGTGCTGAACTGGTCTTGCAGCCACATCTCAACTATGATTCAAAATGCTGAGAAAAGAAGCACCAGGATGAACATATGTTTTAAAACTAACATCTGCAGGAAAAACTATAAGAAGATGCATCAGAGTCAGTGGAAATTATTCCAAATTTTGTATTCCTTTCTTAGTGATACAGAAAATCTCTTTGGCTTCCAGAAGAGAGGCCTGCTGGACCTACAGCTTGTGTCTTATATTTGCATGTTGTTAGACAGGGAAACGAGATGCACAACTGAATTTTATTTATCGGGTGTTCACTCAATTCCATTGCAAATCACTTTTTTTTAATTTCATTTTTCAGGAGAAAATTGAAAGAAGTGACTTGTATAATAATGCACAGACCTTGATTAAATGTCTAATCCATAATTCAATAGAGAGAGTCTGCTGACATCACCAGCAGCAAAAAAAGGTTCATAAAATCTATCACGAATACAAAAGGAGCCTAAACTATATTTCAGGATTAGTATTTAGACTACAATTGCATAAGCATTATGGGTGATGGGGATAAACCATGTTTATCCGTAACAGGCCACCTTATAAAAAGCCCCAAGAAGATGAAACATGAGAGAAGAGCATCCTGCTCCTGAGATGCAGAGAATACTCCTCTGAATGTACTCAAAACAAAGGATTACTTTGCTTTCTAGTGGCTGTTTATATGTAAACTACAGAATATGGCACATACAGAGTAATTAATTATGAGGCTGTAAATTCAGGGACTGCTGGGGGATTACCTCAATCACAAATCTTCACAACAGCACTCAAGAATGGTTCTAAATGGCAACCAATACCAGAGAGTGGGCCCCGGACTCAGTCCTGCAACATACTGCACATTTTTGCAGTACCATATTTAATTCGGTAAATTTCTTGTCCTTTGTGATATATTCCTCAGGCTGCATTCAAGGGGCCAAATCCAGAAATCTGGTTTTGATTCATAGAAAGAGGGTCATGATCTGACAGGCAGCAAGCTCTAGCTTCATAAAATCCACCTCTCTAGTGATATAAAGTAAATTGGTTCTCTCTGAGAACACATTTCACAGCACTCTATCAATAATCTCAGTTCACTGACAGACACCCCCCTGTATCCTGGACATGGCATTATCACAAGCAGAACCTCCACACCACAGCACTCGTGACTAAGTACCATCCAAAATACACATCACGCTCTGGAGATCCACTGACTAGAGATGGATACTATGGCAATCAGCAGCCTGTGTGGAGTATGTCAATATTTTCTTAAGTTTGGTGGATGGAAAATCAGACAGTGATGACGGCACCCTGAAACACCTTCCCAGACCCCAACGACTACTGTGTCAGAAGGGACAACTTTGCAAATTAGTGGCCTCTGATACTTCTTCTTTAATTCACTGCCCTTGTCCAGCTGCTTTATGAACTTCAAGCACGCGACACAAACGTACTGCTTAAACCCTACTGCTGCAGGAAGTCCCAGGTGAGGCTTGGGATGTGTACAAAGAAGAATGTTGTTCTGCTCCCTCTGAATCCAGCTTCCATCAGCTCCTGCCCTGCTTCTGCTCTGAGGAGCAGTGAATCCTTTCTCACTTGGTTTTGTACAGGTAAGCTTTCAGGTGTTTCTAAACAGAGCTACAAAGATGCTGAAGGGACTGGAACATCTCCTTTATGAGGAAAGGCTGTGAGCTCTGGGGCTGTTTAGCCTGGAGAAGACTGAGAGGGGATCTGATGAATGTTTACAAATACCTGAAAGGTGGGTGTCATGTAGAAGGGGCCAGTCTCTTTTCAGTTGTGCCCTGTGACAGGATTAGAGGTAATGGTAGCAAGGGGAAACACAGGAAATTCCACCTCAACATGAGGAAAAACTTCTTGACTGTGACAGTGACAGAACCTGGAACAGGCTGCCCAGAGAGGTTGTGGAGTCTCCTGCTCTGGAGACTTTCAGGACCCACCTGGATCTGTTCCTGTGTGGCCTGCCCTGGGTGTTCCTGCTCTGGCAGGGGGGTTGGATTTGATGATCTCCAGAGGTCCCTTCCAACCCTACCATTCTATGATTCTGAAGTGGCTACTGAGAAATCAGAGCCCAATGCTGCCCATGTAAGTTCATTGCACATGTAAATTCATCACTCTTTATCTTCCATGTGCATTGTTTTGCATTATCAGCACTGAATTCTATCCGCTGTATCACTGCCCGGTTATTCAATACCATCACACATTTCAACCCATCACTGCTATCTTCCATTTCTACTGCCTTGGACTGTATTTTACTGCTGGCAAACATCGCAGCTTCCCTATCTGCTCTCTTCCTGGCTTACTGGTTCAGGGTGAGTGCCATCAGTTCTCTGGCAATGCAAATAAAGATCACCATTTTATTACCATTTCCCCTCTTTCCCAATTCATTTATTACTTCTGAACACCAACACTTTTGAACTCATTCCACTTCTCAAGAAAAAAACCCAACACAATACCTTGGATGAAGACTAAAGCGAAGTACCAATGGAGAGCTGCACACCTAACGCTACCTTTGGATTTATTTTGGATAAGTCTTAAGATCTTTTGTTCTAAATAGAGTTACTGACCTAGAAACATATATTCATCTCTGGAAATAAATCAAAATTCCTCCTACATTAATGTAATTGCACCAGTGGAAGCTAAGTAGTCCCTTAAGTAATTTAAGTTTCCTTATTTGAGGGGGAAAAAAAAAAATAAAAAATCAGACCTTCCCCATCACTGAGAGTGTATTTTGTAGAACAAGCCAGCTGTGATTAATTTCTCTGTTTGCAGTAGTAAAGGCACTTTACCCTTAAAACAGGAATAGGTGTAAGTCTGGGTGTTAGTGAGCACTTCATTAGTGAGTAAATAAATGACTTCAAAGTATATAAAATAGTCCAGGTTTGTTCTGTGGGGCTTTTAACTGTCACTGCAATAAAACTCCCCACAAAATTTGCTGATTTCAGAAATACAGTAAGCTCAGAAAGTAGGACCATGCTTTAGAGGTAGCTGTAAGGAAAGAAGTGGAAAATTTAAAGAATTAATGATCCTGCTGGGTTTCTTACCTCCTACTCTTGCAATCATGATGTTCTTTTATAAAAGGGCAGCAGCACCAATCATCAAAATCATCCCCCTTTTCTTGCAGTGACTGTATTTAAAGGAAAGGAGAAACCCTTGCTCTATGCCCAAAGAAGGGTGTAAATCCCAGGAGGATTCAGGTCTCTGGTCTTAACTGGAGACAAATGTAGCTGCACGTCCTGAGACCAGGTACCTAAGATGTAGAGCAGGGCAGGATGTCAGACTCATGTCTTGGTCTATCTATAGGCTTTTCTGAACCTCAGCTTCAGAGATCTCTCTCTCCCTGCGTGATACAGAAGGTGTATGTGTAGGATGGACTCCATCAACAGAGTGAGGACTATGCACCTTAAAGCTTTCACTGCAACACGCAGAAGTCCTCTCCCTTTTACCAGTCCACTCAAAAAGTTCTTGCTCCTTTTCAAACGCAAGACTTAAGCACCGAGAATAAAATTTCAACCCCATCACACCAAGGAGGAGGCACCTCTGTCAAATGAGGTGTCATTCCCCCAGCAACTGTTTAGCAGCATGACCCCGTTGTGATTTAAGATCAAGGACAACCGGGAAAAACTCTTGTCACAGAGCACTAGAGAATTTATTAGGACCTGTGATTTCTTGTGAATCCCTTTTCCTTAGACAAGATGTTCTCTACAAATAGCTCTTTGTCTAGTGTAATTATTTGGGGATTAGGAAGAGCTAATAAAACCCTCTCTTGAAAGGCTGGGTGAAATCTGAGATGATAACAAGGTTGAGATGTGCCTAAGGGAGCAGGGGCATCTTTCTGATTGTAATTTAATCAACCTTGTTTAAAAGAAAGAAACATTTACCTGTACCTTGTTCAATAAATTCTGATAAAAGTCTATACTCCAGCAGGCAGCCTATCTACTCTAACGTGCTTACTGTAAACAGCCTAAACCCTCTACTTCTGCTCTAGCCCAAGAAAACCAAATGAAGACATGATGGTAGAGTATATATGCTAAAACCCCTGAAGAATACTCCTAAAAACCAAAATACAGACACAAGCAGTGTTCTTGAGACACACGGTCCCGTTTCCTGCTTTTAATACACTCCAAATCCACATATGAGTACTGGGAATAACTGCTGGTTTAGATTAGAGCTAGCAGAGCAGTACTAGCAGAGCAGTACTGATGCATTTCCACCACATTCAGCCCTAAGCAGCACTGCAGTGGTGTAAAATTAAACTTCCAACTCGAAAGAACTTTCCTTCTCTGAGCCTGCAGAGGAAGGGCCACTGCAGAGCTTCTGGCTTCCTGCTCACCAGCAGTGTTTGGATAGAGTCTTCTGCAGCAGTAACAGTTACTGTTCCCAGAGTAATCATCTCTAACAGAAGAGTAATTTATATTAGCTACTTTTTCTTGCCATTCTGCAGCTGAGGGGACAACAATAAATAGTAATTATCTGTACTCTTCCCAAAATATCGAGTCTCTGAAATTCCAATTATTTGTTCTCATACCAGAGCTCACCATCAGCGTAAATACTGCTTTCCACCACTTCTTTCAGTCCTTGAAAGAAAGGCCTATGTAGTGAAAATTTAAGGATGAAACGGACTGAATATGACTAGCTTATTCCTTCTGCAAAGTATCTTAATTATTGTAGGTCTTACTAATCCAGATAATTAAAGCTTGATTAGGCTAAAGTTATTTTTCCTACTTCAGTCATGTAGTTACTTTTATTTATATCAAGAGCCCTAAGCTGCATACTTAAAAAGAAACCAAATTAGTCAAAGAAATACCTACCTTCCAACTGAACAAGTAGAGAAATATACTAATTAGTGTTGCTTAATCAGAATAAATCCTAGCAATTGACTGAATTTTCCACATTCTTTAAACAAGCTGAAACAAGCCAATTCCTGTAAGGTTTTAGACCCCAAGTTTAAATAGGTCAAAAAATAAGAGCACTGAAAATTAAATATGCTCTGCACACAATACAAATTAACATATTGCAAAATCACCTTCACTAAATGCAAAATGAAGATGAGATTCTGATATGCTTACTCCGGTATTAATTTGAGTGCAACTGCTGATGAACCGAGGTGCTAATTAACTTGTAAAGCTATCAGTCCTTGGCTTTAACCGATTGGCTGTATTACAGAAATCCTAGGATGCTCAGAACATGTCAAAAAAAAAAAAAAAAAAAGAAGAAAAACAAAGCTAAAAATACTTAGGTCCTCACTGTTTTGAGACACTGGTGGTTTCACAAGCAACAGAAGGGAAATCCAACAGATATGGATTGCTCCGCAAAATAATGAAGTAAATTAAATTAAACTATAGCTTGATGAAAATTGGTGAGGAAAACGGCACTAATGATGCTAAGCATGGAATGTAACATCTCTTGACTACACCACCCATTCAATAAGCACACTGTGCACATAAACCAATGTAGCGAGTGCAATAAACATAAACCACAGAAAAAACGAGAATGTGCAGTTTATATTAGGCAGTATACAGAAACCTAGAGCAATTATCTACGTAAAATATTGGTATAGGCTTCACAGATACGCAAGAAAAAAAAAAAAACAATGAGGAGAAAGGAGGGCAGCAGACGACATTTTCAAGATGAAAGAAGTCCAGAGTAGAACAACGGGAGCTAATTAAACAGCACAACACATAGCAGGCTCTTCCCTCTCCCTTACCTTGTTTCAATACCCCTTCAAAATATATTAAGCAGCATCAAATGAGGCAGGAGATCATAACAGTCATTACTCTTCCCTGCATCTGAATACCAGCATTAACTGACTGCCCAGAAGCTTTTGTTTTAAATACTTTTCCTATTTCTGGTTTTGACTCTGCAGTGCCTGGTGGATACAGAAGATTCCCAAAGAGGCACTTCCACATCTGGCATGGAATAAAGTTTAACATCTGAGAGGCAGAAGGGCACATTGTCACCTGCTGAAAACCGTGGGGTGACAATACCGGGCAGGACTGGAAGCCCCACAAGCTGTGATCTGTATTAGAGCTTCATTACTGCACTGAAAAAACAGCAATTGGCAATCACAGCATAGCTAAAGGAAGGAACCCACCTGTTACTAGATCATTTACGCACCATTTTGTGTTAATTAAGGATCATCTATAGTAAGTTTTAAGCCCGGGTGTCACACAGTTAATATTGAACAGAAGACAGTCACTAGCACATATAGAGAAGGCAATTAGCAGGGGAAAAAAACCCCTCAAAATTGTTAAATACAGATCCTTAAATGTCTTATTACATAAATAGTTAATTAAGAATAATTTACAGAAACAATTATCGTTACCATATTAACACTAATTGTTCTACACAGGAAGACAGCACTGTGTAAAGCAAGCCTGCCTGCCCCTGACTTCACCACATAAAAACGTCAAGGGACTTTCTTTGGTCTCTTTAATTCCCTTCCAGTCTTTTACCATCTCAAGACAGAAGGACTCTCAAACAAATTGAAATAACGAGGGTTAACATATTAAACACAGTACCTGCCTGCTTTTATTGAAGTAAGTCAAGTTATTCTATAAAAAGAAAATGATCTTTTTTTTTCTTCCCCTTCCTTCATGAAAATACATCGCTTACAACCCTTCGCAGGAAAATGTGTCATCACTAATATTGTATGGATAACAAGTAGTAAGATTACATCCTCCTAAGTAAATATGAAGAGACATAATTATGTCTACACACGGTTTAAGTCTTGAGATTTCAAATTCAGTGAAAAATTCTTCAAAGAGAAACAGTTGATACAAAAAAAAGAGGGAGAAAAAAAAAAAAAAAGACTGTCAAAAATTAAATGCGGGAGGGATGACAAAAAGGCTTTCTGCTCCCATTTTTGATGCCAGCAGTTTTCTCAAACCCTATAGACAGAAACAGAAATGAAGTGCACGTATCCGAGCACAGAATCTGGCCCTTCAGCTCAGGGATGCCGTGCCTGATTGAGTTTAATTTAAGCCTTTTTCCAATTGCCTCCCCTGTTGCCTATCTGCCAGCAGCCAGCAGCTTTCTCTGCACAGCACGTCCTGCCTTCGGGGCAGGGAAGGAGGAGAGCACCCGGCTGCAGTTCACATCAGCGCAGGGTTTTCCGCTCCAGCTAAAGGTTGCGGCTCTCTGGGTTCCCACTCCTGTGAACTAGTCACCTTCTCACCCACGAGTACCCAAAAGTTACCCGCTTTCCATCAGAAATCTGTTTGAGTAAAACAACTGTAGATGTCAACATCTCCTGGATTTCAGCTACGAGTATTTCACATCAGCTTTCCAAATTTTTTTTCCATAGAATGAACAAGGACTTTGAGATTAGAATGTTTAAGGCACATGTCTCATCAGATCAGTCCAAACCCGCCATTAACAAGGACATTACTACAACAACCCCCCCTAAATACATTCGCTTTCTACTTGCTCATTTAAAAGACATCCAGATTTGAAGCAATATGCTACAAACCCAGCTGTTTTTCCCTCCATCTGTATGGCAGAGATGCCTGCTATCTCCTGTCTGCCTCTTCAAGAAGAGACAAAAATTAGAATCAGAGTACTTGTTTATATTTATACTACTTCTTCCTCGAGGGGCATGAAAACTAGAAGAATAAGAACAGAGATCTTTTAAGATGTTAACTTCTTATGGGCCAGTTCCCTCACTTTCCACTCAAGTTAGACACAGGCAGCACCAACAGCTCTGTCTAACCTGGTCAGGTTAGTTCTCCTTTTCTCCAGTTTAAAAAAGAAGCATTTGCAGAGAACTGAGACATAACCAACACCTACATTGCAGCTGGAAAGTCATCTGCCTGATGTTCAACCATGCTGGCTGCTCACAGCAAATGCAGAAGATAAGTAGCAGCAGCAGCATGACACTGAAGAAACAAACTACAGTAAACTCCTACATATATTTTGCTAATTATCTGTGTGAGGGGCTGGACTCAAAGTTCCTTCCAACCCAATGATCTCGTGAAATAGTAGGTTTGAATTTCTTGATGTAGGAAGATAAATGAGCTTCACTGAGAAAGAGCAGTAGATCCTGATGCCTCAGTACAGTCAAGTGTCAGTCACTAAAGCCAAGCTTTTCAAGCTTGCAGAGGTCTCAGTAACTACGACAGCCCCAAACTCAGCACTATGCGTGTCGTTCTAGCTCAGTCTGCAAGACAGCATTAGCGCAGTTTTTCCTAGCTGTGGCCCAGAGAAATACCAGGCTCAGGGTAACCTCTCCAGGCTGGCCTGCCACATGAGAATTACTCAGTTTGAGGCTTCTGCAAAATAGCTTGCAGGGGTTAAGCTCTTGAAACCTAGTGTGAAGCTTCACCCTAAACTGTTACATAATCGTTTCCTAATCACCACCTCCTCTGCTTACCTATAATTAAAATGACAAACACCGGATCTTAAATAAATCCACCACAGCAGCAGCAGAACAAAGCGGACTTCAGTACCGTTTGTGGCAGTGCTGTCGCTTCAAAATCCCTCAGACTTAAAAAAGGTAGAAATATGCCCTCATTTATACAAGGGCATCCACTCACAGCAAGGCTAAGACGTGTCATTACCATCTTCCACAAGCTCATCCTTTGAATAAGTCAGCAAAATTGGAGAACAAATGCTCAAGACAGACAGCAGACTTTTACTGTTTCTTACGTTCAAACATCCTCTTGTGCACACTGAAGCACGTACTTGCCGGGCAAGGAGCGCACGAGAAAATCCCGCCTGCACACGGGCAGTGCTAGTTCACCTCTTTGGCACGTGTTTGTTGGCAAATAGGAATTTCAGACCAGCTTATTAATCATGATTCTGTGCAGAGCTACTGAGTAAGGAGGATAACTGCTGAAAGCCGTACCGTGGCTCTGGGCTCGGTGTTAAGACTCCATCCGATTTCCGCGGCTCCCTTCGATGTGATCGTGCAGCCTTCTGTCGCTACGTGCCAAGCGAGCGGCAGCTCGGTGCGCTGAAATCAGACCTCGGCAATTGAAAGCTTCCCTCCAACAATGCTGGCTAATGAAAATGATGGCGGAGGAGAAAAGAACGGTAATGAGACCTTTCAAAGGAAGTCACACGTGTTTGCTTTCAGGTGCAGGAGCACGGAGCTGCACTACCCCGGGTTCTCAAATAGATGGAAAGTCTAATGACTTCTGGAGCAACTGCAGAAGCTCCTATCTGGAGATCTTCTGATTTAAAACAACTTGTAACATGGAAGCAGCACTCGGAAAACCACTAACCCTGTGCTGCTGCTGGCTGCCTCTTCTTGCGCAAAGGCTCACGGGGAGGATGAGGTGCAGGCAGAGACCTACCCACCAGCGCTGTTGAGCATTAGCCTGAGCTTCTCGCCCACGAGCAAAGGATCCCACTTAACACCAGGCTTCTGCTTCTCACCATCAACTTTTATCCTCTGACCACAATCTCCGCTGCCTGCGCTCATCCCTGCTCCTGTGCAGCCAGCTTACCCACAGTGTGGAAAGCAGAGGTGACCTTTTCCCACACGCCTACTGATTTGGAGAATAATATTTAACATTTAAATGAGGCACAGTAGGTAAACATTTACAGCTTCCCTATCTCTGACTCTGCGCCTCACTGGCTAACACGCAAGTCTTTTGTCTTTCAATTCAGTCAACAGATTTGCAAAATCTGTCCTCAGAAAGTCTCCTCTGCATGTGTCTGAACAAGATTTTGCTCCCTGAAACAATAATAACAATTATAAAAAAAATAATCAGGCTATCCTGGTATTCAGAATAAGTATCCGTTTTTCAGCAGCTCTATCTTGCAGTGGCAAGTTCCACCGGGCAGATATTTTTTTTAATGTACATTTACTGCTTCTCAGGTTTTACTTCTTGTCTGATCTATTAGCATGAAGCATTTGATTTATCTTTGTCAACTCCCTGCATTAATCATCCTAGTTTTATCCAACTTCTCTTGTGTCTTTCCTTATCTACTATCTTTTTATCTACGGTATTTTTGACTATATCTCCCTGTAGTATAATGGCATTATAGAACTTCTGTTATTTATTTATTAATTTCATTCTCCAGACATACTGCGATGTTGTCAGCATTAAGGGGCAGGCAATTAATTTTTCTCTGTATGGTAAGAAAAGATAAGAAGAAATCAGCTAAATTTACAGGGAAGAGATTAAGGAAAACTTTCTGTCCTGCACTTGGACCCCAGAAACACCTACCCATTGATAATGTGCTGCTCCATTAGAGTTTTTATAAGTGCTGCTTACACAAACATCTGCCTGGCATGATCCAGATCTTACCTCTGTGATCTACCAAGGACTTGCAAGCCCCATAACTCTATAAAATTATATCAAATTAGTTTTCTCTATGATTTAGGGCTTTTTTTAAGCTCGTGTTTTCAACCGATAAATGGAATCATTTGTAATTCCCCCACACCCAGTTGCCAGAAACACTAATGCATAAATTCCTAAAAGAACCTATAAAGCCAAGATGCTTTTATTTGAAGACTGAAAACTTAATATCATCCATGACTGAGTCAAAAAGTTTACACCTTTCATCTTCAGCCTTTCTCCTCCAATCATTCTTTGGAGTCATCAATTCTAGAGATATTCTTTCTCTTCCTTGGCATCAGTTGGTTATGTTTCTTTCAGGTGAAAAACATATCCAAGCTGAGTATTATCTCACTAACTGCATAGGATTCAGCTGAGCTGAAAGAAGTACAATATTCTTCACTTTATTTTCTTAATAGCAATTGTTCACCATGATTCTCCCAAGCACAGTGCTGACTTAAATTTTAAAATACAGTTACATGTAGAAGTAAATAGATAGTTACATATTTTGCTCTATATGTAGGAAAGTTCCCTAGAGTACCTATAAGTAATGTCATTGTGGTTTGTCTTCTAACCTAAGACCTTCATTATGTTCCTGCAGAGGAGAAATATTAGGCTATGGCTGTTCATCACTGAGCACCAATAATATGATATTTCCTATATTAACTTGGCAGTTTACAAGGCACAGGGATTTTATTGGGTTTTTCTCCTTAGTCATCCCTTTTCCAGTCTTACATTTTTATTTAAGCTTGCTTCCTAAAGAGCCATGATGCCCAAACTTTTGTCTCTCTTGTTCAAATGATTCAAATTACTAATAGCAATCAAATTCAGCAGAATACAAAACATAGCAAGTTCCCTAAGATTCTAAGAAGTTTTTTCTCATATTCTTTTTTTAATCTTCCACCATCCCCTTGCAGAGCAGCAGAGGTGAGGGCTGGTGCTTCAATGACCTCTGATCTCCCAAAGGCTGTCAGTGGTACCCCTGATCTCCTGCAGTCTGAGCCTCTTCCCTCTACACTAGTACTTGATGTTTGGGGCCACAAGCACCTTTTTCTCAATGAAGAAGAAAGATGAACATCTGCCTGGGTAGTCAGGTTCAGTTTCACTCCATAGATCAACTAACTAAGAGAGCCACAGCAGAGAATAATTTACATCCCCCATCAAAAGTCTGAGTGTAGCTGACGGCCAACTCCACACAGCTTTGTCTGATCTTAATCCATTCCTGCATTTTGAGTTTCAGCAGCAATCAGCTCAGTCCAACCGAAATGCTTTAATGTCTAATCTACAATACAAATTGCTCACTTGCTACTGAAAAGCCTATTCTTTATTTAAAAAACAAAAACAAAACCCAAACAAACAAAAATCCAACCACAAACAAAACAGACAAGGCAAAACAGCATATAGAAATAAATCAAAACCACAGATTAAGCATTCGGGTCTTACCAATAAAGACAGTGCAATCAAGGTGAACATCACCCATTGAACAAAAGGGAACATAATTCTTAATTTTGATCAGTTTCATATAATTTTTGAGAAGCAGATGTTTGTCTTTTTTAATCACCTACAGGTCATTTCTGCTCCCAGTAAAGCACTCACAGCTTAGGAAGTAGCTCTGGTAGCACATTGCTTAACTAGGATGAGCATTTCCATCATTGCTGTCTGATGGCTCACCTAAAAATGACTTTGCAATAAAATGATATCATTTACAACTAATACTCTGACACAGTGTTGATAAAGAAGTAGTACCACCAATGGAACATGGAACTCAACACCCCGATGCCTCTTGCTCTGGCGCCAGTTCCAGTGACAGAGCCTGACACGGCAGAGCCCCAAGCAGCAGCATTGTGCTGAAACTGTCACCCACAGGGTTTCTATCCAGCCTTGATTTTTTTCACACAAGTGAAGCTGCATGACAGCAAGGTAAAAATTCAGCTTTTAACTCTTGCTGGAGATTGGAAATGAAAACCTTATTTCATTTGGACCCATTGCTGGCGAGTCCTTCCACAGAAACAGATACAGCTTCTCTAGTCCTGAAATGCTCCAAGCCACCAACACACAGAAGCCTGAGAGTGATGCCTCCACAGAGGATAAAATGCTTTACAAGCAGGTAGTTTTGTTGGTATCACCTAACAGAGAAAAACAACCTTTTCTTTTGTAAAATCAGTGTAGTGCATCTACCCTCCCCTGACGTACAGGATAAACCACAGAACTTGGTAACGTATCATCAGAGAAACCACATAAAGACTTTCACATCTAGGAAGACTCCTAAGACAGAAGAATCTTTTTTTTTCCTTTGATGTCATTTAGCAGCAAAGAAGCACAAAAGCCTAACTCTGGGCACCGAGTCCATCATTTTACAACTCTGGATTTCTAAGATTTACATCTGTCATAAATATCAGAAACATGCATCTTCAAAATCAAATATTAAAATGAGGGATGATACTGTAACGCGCTGCGGCATACGGTAAATTGCTGTCATTTCTTGAGGGGTGGCAGCATTTCAGTGGCGGCTGATTGCTTTATTATTTTTGCATTCATTGCCTGTCACTGATGTATGCAGTTCATTTTCAGTTTTAAAAAGTAGCTCTAAAATAAAAACTTCAAAAAGCTCTGTTCACAATAGGCAGAGTGCACCCCTGATTTCTAGGCAGTGTTCCATGAATCTCATCTTTATTTAGGTTTGAAGTTTGTACAATACTTTGAGATGTAGGATAAAAAAAGACAGAGCTCCATCTCTGCAGACAGTATTTATAGTTGTACAGCATCTCTACTAATTTGGTGTTCAAACATGCCTTAAATATCTCCAGCAATGGAAAGCTCAAAATGTACATTAGCGTTACTAGCTTCGTATAAAGTGGGTTTGCAAAAATACTTCTTAAAATATATCAGGTTAGGCTCAACATTTAGCAGTCAACTTATCTGCCCTTTCTACTCTACAGAAAGAGAAGAAAAAAAGCAGCATTTTAGTTTTCCGGTAAAAGAGATCAGTGGAAATATACTTGCCTATTTTCTTCATGTGAAGCGTGCAAGGATGGAAAGCTGTAGAGGAACACTTTGTTACCATCAATTGGAACATTCTTGGCTTACCAACATATTAGCACAGTGTGGTGTCTGAACATTAATCCCTCCTGTGTTTCTTTGTGTTTACTCGTCACTCTGTTCTCCCCCTTGCACACTAGAGGTTAGCTTGAAACTTTCTTAACCGCTTTGGTTCACTCAGAGCTTTCTCTAGAAATGTGCCATTTTTGTGCCTCCCCAACATACTCCACTGTACCGTAAGTTACTGCAAGATTGAGAACTAAACCAGAAAAGAATTCTGCAAATACTATTTTACCCACACTGAATGAAGAAACACCATCACAAGTCACAGATTTTAAATTGGGACTTTGAGAGAGACCAAACTCCTCAGAACTTATTTTAAAAGGCAGGTGAGATTCCCCAGATCACCTGCATTTCATATACTTGCCATTTGCTCCAAATCTTCATTTTTTTCTGCAACTGTGATCTCATTTTTCTATATTTTGTTTCTCTAATTGCAAAGGGAAGCAAGAAGAGTGGTTTCCTAGTTCAGTGTCATCACACGAGGGTGTAAGTAATGCCTGCTTAAGTAACATAGTCACTCAAGAACATACAGTCCTCAATTAGACCTTTGCAGTTACTAGTCCTCCTTCCTATACTGAACCCAAACACTACAATCACAGATGCATTAGAACTCCCTAACCACACAAATACAGAACAACTGACAAAGCACAGCATTATTATATGCCTCCAAACCTTCCCCTGGTTTCCTAGGCAATGTGCAAAGGTAAAGGAAAAACGACATAAAGCTGCCCTTTAAGTTGCTGTAGATCACGTCTGTTGTTAAGCCATGCCCAAAAATTATCCTCGAGTGTGAGTTTAACACAGAGAAACCATTGTCAGGAAATTTTATCAGGTTATTTTCAATTCCACAGTAGCTAAAGGACGCTTATTTTAAATAACAGGTTAATTATGGAAGAATACACATAGAGGAACTTTTTTCAAGCAAACCTCAGACTCCTGTTAGCAAGGATGAAAGCATGAATAGGACTGTGAGGGAACTCCCAGTGTCAGAACATATGGGTGTAATACAGAGAGAAACAAGGGCAAGCCAGGTTTGCCAAGGACTCTATGATGTGGTTAGAGAAACTACGCTTGCACACCTCCCAGGATGCTGTTGTAAACCAGTTTTAGTGAGAAAATCCCAACAACAGGAGGTTCAAAAAAAAACCCCAAAAACCAAACAAACCAGGACACAGCAAATGAAAACAAATGTTGCAGTTCACTGAAGCTCCTGACATTTCAGAAAAATAATGTATTTCCACTCTTGAAACAAATACACTGATAGGACTGGTGATCGACCAGTGTTTAAGTTCTGAATTCAATACCCTTACGATGTTTTGTTTCACAATCACAAAAGATTTCTTCTAGTAACTCATAAAATTTAAGGTTTGGCCCTTTTCCATGAACTATGGCAAGCGTTGTCTCTCATCCTTGTGAGACTGTGTGTGCATTATCGTCTTCTACCCTGCGTCGCTGGTACTGCTCTTCACCTGCAATCTCTGGAAAAGCAGTGCAGAAACATCATCTTTTGACAGAAACAGGAACAAAACTGTAATGATGCCAAAGAGCAGTAATTAAAGTCAAACACAATAAATCGAGAAGGCACTGAAAGACAATTTACTTGAAATACTGTTTTTCAGGCCACCTAAAGGAAGGACAAAGAAAAAAACCCACACACCTAAACAGTTTGTCATTTAGAGTTATGGTTAATTAATTATGAAGGTAAACCCATAAAGACTAACAGCTGTACTAGAGACATCTTCTGCCTGTGTATTTGCAAATACTGCTATTCCCATAGTCCCAAAGTCACTTCTGGGCTGCCAGAGTTGATGGGGAGTTGAGGAAGAATGGAACTTTTTCCGGAACATCCCACTAAATCTAATTTGAAAAGAAAAATTTTGATTTTGATTCAGCCTGTAAAAAGAGCTCAAGAAAACCAAAGCATTACAAATCCTGAACAGTCACACGTACTTACTTATTCTTTGGACTTCTAATAAAGATGCTGCCTCAACCAACAAGTAGACACGGTACAAAGTGTACTCCCGAGGGCTGTAGAAGCAGGAGCTCATCCCAGCAGCCCTCACTGTCAGTAACTATCCAATACTGGTGAAAAAATTAACATTTGGGCATATTCAGACCACAACGGTATCTCGGCATCCTCAGGATGTTACGTATAAAGTGACAAATTTAAGCAGATGTTTTCCAAGCAATCACTCAGTTCAGGAAAAATGCAGCATTAAAGGTGCTTGATATGCTCCAATAATATTTGTAAATAGTTTAAGGAAATACCTGAAATTACAGACCAGCCAGTATGTCTAATTTCAATTCAGCGTGACAGTTTTCCTCAAGGGAAGACAAGTCATAAATATGAAACTGTCAAAACTTCCTTAAAACTTGAGCATGACATACCCTAAATCTGCCACACAGCTGAATAAAAGTGGGAGAAAAATAAAAAAAGAGACCTCAGAAAACAAGGCTGAAGGGATTTCTCTGTGCCTTTTGAAAAAAAAAATAAAAATGAGGATTTTCTGCCAAAGTTATTTTTACAAAAGTCGTTCAAACTCAAATTTCCTTTTTATCTGCCTTGGGCAGAATTCTCAATTCCCTACAAGTGGAGTCCAAAGTGTGTTTTCAGGCACACTGACACCCTCAGAGCTGTGCAGATGCAACACCCGCCCCTGAAGCCACCTGTCGTTTTCTCCAGTGCCATCAACACACTTTTCCCTCTTCCTAACTCATGAAGAGAAACTGGAAAGAGATCAGCCTCTGTTGCTGTGCTGCAGACTGGATTCATTAGGAATGTCCTGACAAGGGGCTGCCAAATGAAGGAGGAAAAAATGGTTAAGAAATACAGTGAATATTTTCATATTTCAATTATGTGACGCTGCATATTCTACCTGCAGCTGCTGCAAATATTTACAGCCTTTAAAGATGCATGTCTTTATCAGAGTCTGAGGGGAAAAAAATGGGTCTAAAAAGAGAAAAATAAAGATTTCTTTTGGTGGATATGGTCATGTTTAATGACAGTGAAGAACTTGCACCAACAAAGAGCAAGCAGCACCGAATCTAACAGCAGTTTGATTTCTGAAGCAGCTTTTCCATTCTCCTCAGTAGCAATTTCATTCTATTTCTCTGAAAATGAAAATCCCAATTTAATTGCACTCCATAACCTCTCTGCCTTTTCCACTAACAAAGAAAATAAAGCCTCTGCACGCTCGGCAGCTACTTGTTGTTAAACACTTAACGTGCTCCTCTTCCACCGCACTCTGCTGGGGGCTTTGCCACGTCTCTCTTACTGCCATAAGATATTGCATAGCATTAAATTGCCATGCATATGATCCACATTAAGTTGACCATTATGAAAACAAGGCAGACCTTGCATTGAAGGGTGTATTTATTCACATTTAATGGATAACTAGAAAAATCATGGATATTGTTTTCCTCAACACACAATTTGCACAGTTCAGCAAGAAGCAGACCTGGACTCCTATATGGTTATTTTTACAGGTGGGAACCAAAATACCTTCACAACCTACAGGTATCCCAGTACTTCTTGCTGTACCACAGTCTATTTTAGAATGGGCATACCTGTGATGTTTATATTTCAATAAAACAGTTAAAAACCAAACATTATTGTTTATTTTCTGTAATTACCCACTTTTCTACTCTAGCAAAACCTCATGAATCTCAATTTAGTGGTGACGTATTTAGAAGGAAAACTCTACTAGATAAAGCCAACAATAATTAACAAACCAAGCATATCAGCACTAGCACGAAATGGTTCTGACTTCTTTTTTTCCATGATGCTAACAAGCCTAGATTTCAGATAGTCCCAATTAGGACAGAATGGTCGACCTTGAAAAACAAACACAATTT
The DNA here is from genome assembly GCA_033439905.1 of Ceryle rudis. NCBI lineage: Eukaryota > Metazoa > Chordata > Aves > Coraciiformes > Cerylidae > Ceryle > Ceryle rudis. Next base: position 6,616 of record JAAGNO010018714.1, on the reverse strand, counting down.
CATCTCACAGTCTTAAAAATATACAAAAATACAACAGTCCATTACTGTACTGATGAAGTCTGGTTTCAGCTAACAGCTGACAATCATTTAAATGATAAGTTTTATAATTTAAAATATCATCTTAGCTTAGTAACTTGTGGGAAAATTGTCTGCCTGATTTCAGCAGATCTCATTTGGAACAACTTAGAGCTCAGCCCACCACATTAAATGTGTGAAACTTTTGCATTAGTTCCACAGCAGAGTCCTCAGCAAGTTTGTCTTAAGCGGGATAGCTCTAGTAATCTAAAAAATTAATTCTCTCTTCTTCGTTCCCCACGAGAATGTAAACATTTTGTGGTAGTTCTCTTGCTTATAAGAAATCTCACCAAAGCTACTTCAGCCTGGAGCACCACAAATGATACAGCACTTCAGATAGGATCCAGAAAGAACATATTTAGTAAACTGTCTTCTGATGAATCCACCCCCTCAAAAGTCAATTAAAAACTGTTATTTTACAGCATCATGTTTATTCACCACAGTAAGATCTAACTAACAGCAAAGACCTTTCTCTTTCAAGCACAAACTTAGACACGAGAGGGGAAGAGTAAAGCCTCCTGCTCTACTCAGGCAAGTTTTTACTTAAATCTATTCCACTATCTCACTAAATGTTTCCAAGTTGCGGGTTACGTTTTCCACTTAACTGGAAAAACAAATGGAAGCTGTCAAGAATGCAGCTTGAACATTACATCAGCGTATCCCTGCCTACGCTGACCTACGCTGCTCTGTCGGTGGGTAACTCTCATTCCCAGAGGAAGCCACAACTGTTTTTCAGCTCACGTGTTCAAGTTGCCGACAACAAAGTTCAAGCCACTCTTTGGCTGGTGTTAGGACAGTCACCTCCTGGTGATTCACACTGGGTGCTGCTGATCACCAAGGAACCTAAGCAAGAAAGGTCTGATTGCTTTGCTTTCCTTTGCATCAGAAGTGATCACCTACACGGCTTTCATTAACTTCCTTAGCTCTGGATGAATCTCTGTGGACACACCCTATCTCCAGTCTAGTTACTGTGTTGGGACCAGGCACTCTAGAATAAATCTGCGACAAACACTGGCCTGCGTGCATTAGAGGATAAAGGCTCAACATCATTTTTAAGACAAAATAGTAATCTTCTTGCTGGTACTGCTGGAATTTCAGGAGAATCTGGGAACAGCTTAGAATCATAGAATCGTTTTGGTTGGAAGAGACCTTTAAGATCATAGAGTCCAGTCATTAACCCAGCACTGCCAGGTCACCTTTAAACAACACGCCTCAGCACCACATCTACACATCTTTTAAATACCTCCGGGGATGGGCACTCCACCATTGCCCTGGGCAGCCTGGGCCAATGTTTGATGATCCTTTCAGTGAAGAAATTTTTCCTAACATCCAACCTAAACCTCCCCTGGCTCAACTTGAGGCCCATTTCCTCTTGATCTGTCATTTGTTCCTCAGGAGAACAGACCAACCCCTCCTTTCAGGGAGTCGTAGAGTGATAAGGTATCAATCGCTTCTTCCTTTAAGGCAAAATCCTTAATTATAAAGTGAGTCCATGTCTGTGTGCTTAGTTCCACAAAATCTCTAAGGATGGAGAAACCATAAGCAAAAGGCTGATGTGACTTTTTCTGCCAGCATCTGGGATATAGCACATCAGTGTCTGGACAGTTAACGCCCACTGGAGCCAGTGGTGACCCTGGTTAGTAGAAGGAACAACCTGGACAGCAAGAAACCAAAGCACACAGCCAAAAGAACTTCAAGTTATTCAATATTAATTCAATATTTAAATATTCTTCATTCTACTAAAGTCAGAATGAAATATTTTTATGCATTTTGAGCCTTATTAAAACCTAGTCTTCCTTTTTAAAACAGAACTTAATTGAAACCAGCTAGAAGCAGCAAGTTTCATTTATCATGAAGTGACATTTTGCAATTAAAATACAGTTCAGAACAAACTGTTTAGCTGCAAAGGCATGAATTTTCCCTTCGTCATGGTTCCTGCCAACTCGCCATTATTATGAATGGGGTTAAAACCAGAAAACAGGCTGTTTCTTCTTCTCACTAAAAATTAACTGAAAGGAAAACAGAGATCATTTATCTAGAAATGGCTCCCACCTTCTCTTTTTAATGAGACAGGGCATGCTGTAGAGTGTGAACTGATTTCTGTGGGGCTGGTTCAGGCACGATGGCTGGTGAAAATTAATAAACCGGATTAATGGCAATAGCCAAGAATGGTACAGACATTTCCTTTGTCAACTTTCCCATGTCAACTACTGAGCCCGGCCTAAAGAGCTGAAAGGGTTCTGCTTGTAATAACTATAAGCTGCTGTAAGCTGGAATCCAAAGCTGACTGGCAAATTACTTTGGGATATTTCAAGTCATTCGTTCCTTTTCCTAACACAACATTCCGTGTGCTTGGAAAATCTCCGTATCTACGCACAGCAGCAATACACACAAACCTGCTCACGCAGGCATGGAATATGTGTAAGAAATTCCTGTTCTTCTAAGGGGAGTGTGAGATGGAATGATCATTTCCACTGTAGCCTTCCACTTCAAAACACAAATAAAAGGAATGGGATTTGGTTTCAAAATCTGTCAGCAAACTTGGAGTAAAGAAAACATTCTTGCTACCCTCTCAAAGTGAGCGTGCTCCTAAAGCTTTGAAGTAGGTTAATACCATGATTACAGCATTTGCAGAGTTTTGCAACGGCACGCTGCTCCAATCTCCTTTCATACTTAGCAACTACAAAATGCTTTTTTGGTACAAAGGTTAAGTACATTGAAGAGGAGTCATATGAAGCTTTAGCCACACCTCCATCTGACATACGAAATAAAAACCCGCAGGATACAATGGCTTGATATCAGAGTTATTCAACGCTTTTGGCACAATCTGGCCATCTTTAATACCACTTTTCTGTTACAAGGTATTTTAAAAGGGGAGCATAAAGTGCTATCTCCAACCATGCAATGGATTTAGTGCTTTGGCTTAATATAGTAAGTTAACATATCTAAGAAAACAAAATGGTGATGAATAGAATCATATTGACTGTGAAATCTCAGACCTCAAAGCCCATCATACACAACAGATCAAATGAAAATCTGACTCTAAATGCTGGCAGAGGAACTCAAAAGGTGATGTACTCCGAATATTTTGCCTTGGACATACCAGCATAAGCATATTAATGTTTTCTGGACATAAAAGTCTGGCTGACTAAATGCCCATATTTCAGGGATGCTTATGTAAGCAGCACTGGCCATAGGGAATTGGTTGTGTTACACACCTACTAATGGTCATTAAAATAAGTCACTTTTGTGTGTAAAAATATTAAAATTATGTTTTTAGGAGAAAGTGCCAAGTTCCTTCTTTCAAATCTGTTTCTTTCCCACCTCACAGACTTCCATTTCTAATTCTTTCAGCTTGTCAGCTCTGAGTAACTTGGTTAAAAAAAAAATGTTATTTGAAGGGTTTTGAGTTTAATGCAGGCCAATAACCTTGAATATTTTAAAGCAGCAAGAAAGAAGCTTAACCACACATTTCAGCAAGTCTAAAGAGACAAAATTTGAAAGGTATTTATAGCTCGTGCCTCTTTATTTTCACATCTCAGGCTTTTAGAACCTTTGGTCTAAACCTAAAGGGGAATTTTTTTCCCTTTGAACTTGGTTACTTCAAATGGAAATTTCATTACTAACCTTAGAGAATTTAGTCTCCTCCAAACATCAGCTGCTTTGGAAAAAAAAAAAAATCAACTTGTGTTTGGATATAATTAGTGTGGTAACGGAAATGACAAAAATCTGGCTTGCAGAGGTTATTGGGGATTAACAAAAAATGATGATGTAACGATTTAGACTTATCTGCTGGAGATACGCTGCACAGAGTGGAGCGCGAAGAAAGGACAGAATATGTAATACTGACTTCATGGTGTTCATCTGATGGTCAGTAAACTCATATGAGTTTCATGTTACATTCCTCAAGATTTCTTCACATTTCTGAGAAGACACACTATAAGATGCACCTTTAGTATCTTTTCTTCACCTCTATCTCTAACTAGCGCATTCCCCTGAAATTCAGCAGTGGAAAATAATGTCTAATATGCAGCATACAAATTTAACAAAACATAAAATTCCTCCCTGATAATTCTGCACAGGGGTATAGCTTTGACTATATTTTTCTTTACCAACAACTCTAAATGAGAGAATTTTTTGGGAAGAAGGAGAAACTCCACCACACATGTCCCACGTGTTCTTGCTGTCTTTTAAATTCCAGCCACAAAAACGCCACTCACAAGTTTATTTGTTAGACCTTTGAGGGTTAAACTGCTGGAGATGAAATGCTGCCTTTTGCCTTCTGTTACCAACAGGCCCTGTGGTCTTGGACCCACAATGTGAAAGAGTCTGTGGGTAACATCTCAGAAGAACAGCAAGGTTGCCAGGAGTCTGCTGGTTTGCTACACCAGACAGAGCTGCATTTCCTAGTACACAAATTACAAAATACTCAAAAATAGATTAAACATTGATATGACTTTCCCGGAAGTTGAACTTTACCTAAAAGGTGAAAAATGGCTCCTACAGTTGCTCTTCAAAAATCACAAGGCTTCAAATTTCCTCCATTGCAAAATTCTTCATATAAAATTGTACGCGGGTCACAAAAAGTCAGCAAGTCAGGACACTTGTTAACAGCAACATCTTTATATTTAAAGATGTATTTATAGACATATAGACATATTTATATGTCTATCTTAACAGATGATCATCAGGCACCAGGAAAAACATTTTCACAGTATATTTATAAAAATTCTTATTGCATCTTTAAATTTGCATTGATCGCTTCATTATGAAAAGCATCCAAGTCTTCCCTCAAAAAACTTTTTTTTTAAATTACCTTTTGTTTTCACAATTGAGGAGTTTAACACAAGACAAGAAGTATTTCATATAAACACACAATAATTTCACTTACTAAATGTCCTGTATCCAACTGCTCTGTGGACAGTTAGACCCAAATGACTGGTTCCACCACATGATTAATTAAAAAAAAACCCCAAACCTCCTCTGTGATCTTCATAATCTTTTCACTATATTGGCAGTTTATGCAATGAATAGAATATGAGGAATTACTGAATTAGGGAATTACTGCAGAGAGTTTACTAGGTTTTCGCATATATCGGATATGTATATTTACTTTATCTTTATTTATTGAAATGACCATGTCTCTGAAAGTGGTTATGAGATAATTTCAAATGAAAAAATAATAATAGAACATCCTAAATGTTTTTAAACAGAACAAAGGTTCACTGCTTTCACAAGATCCAACCCCAGGATCCTTCTTACTTTCTTAAATATCTCTGTATTGAAACACCACGCACATAAACCTACGAATTAGTATTCAAAGAGGCTTCCAGCTTGTGAGAACTCCTTTCAAGCTGTTTTTCAAGCCCCAAGTTGTGTTTGTTTCACTGAAGTAACTAGTCTGGCAGCTAGTGGGACTACCTACGCTTGCCTGGTAAGGAGGGATTTGACCTGAAGACAAAGCCGCATTATCCTGGACCTCATTAACATATCCACACACAGATGAGCTGCAAAGCACGGGCCTTTCCATCATTTTAAACAGAGTTAGATAACTTCCAATAAAACTCTTCTTAATATTATTAATGACTGTTTATCCCTTTCTGGTTTAACTCTGTGGCCATGTTAAGCATCTGTATGTGTCTTAACCAACTTCTTCACAACTGCTCTCATCTCAGTATCTTCTCACCACCTGTTCCTCTTATTAGTTCAGAAAGCTCTGCTAAAATAATCTTTCCTGAATACTGCTCTGACCGCACTCCTCTGAAGCCCTGCACTGATTTCCAGTCGTTCAGACTATTCATTTTAAACGTATTGTTCCTTCCTTCCACCCAAAGCTTCCTCAGAAATAAGATCCAGATTCAAACCATTCAGGTTTTTTCCTGTTCTGATATTCTCCAAAAGGAAAAGGGAGCTGCAAAGCCAAACAAAGAAGGATGAAAGGATGAAGAAAATGGTGTGACACATATGCCAGGGTAGTCAGCAGAGCTATGGAACTTTCCCCCAAAATCATATCCCACAGTCAGCAGGAGGGTCAAGCTCTTCTCCCCTCTCTGTGAATGGGAGGGATCCCCAACTCCTCTTTCTAAAATGTTATCTTGCATCAGAAAAAGGTTCCTTAATGAATCCTTAGTGGGGAACAACACTGCTCTATGAAAAGTTCTTCTGTTAATGTATCTGCCTGTTTTGTTGAAAAAAAAACAACCCAAGAGCAATCAATTGCTGAACACTGACGGTTTCCATGGCCTTACTGAATTCTCACGTGAGCAAATCTGTCTTCCTTTTTCACATCTACTTGACTACTGAAGCACCACTGTCAGCTTGGATACTGTGACTATTTTCTTCTCCCAGTTCCTTTCATGTCCCTATGATGTGACCTTTTGCAAAAGCTGTTTATCAGACTGCCTTCTTAAAGCCATTCAAATCCTTTCTAAAACCAAACGAAACCTAGACTTTTTCTTTTTTTTTTTAATATATATGAAAATATTTTTTCTCAGATATAAAAAAATTTCCATCCTCTATTGTTTCACTTAATACCCGTGCG
>JAAGNO010018713.1:33364-77391 GCA_033439905.1 Ceryle rudis | reverse complement strand
GGGGGCAGGCCCTTCCTGGTCACCAGCAGCACTTCTGCGCTGAAAGCGAGATTTTGGCACAACAGCCTGTGCGAGGTTAAGGCCCCAAAGTCCCAACTGCGCGCTGTCGCAAGAGCTATTTATTCTAAAAAATGAAAGAGTCCTCGGAAGTGGCTTTTCTTAAGAGAGGTCAGTATCGTCCAGCACAGGAGCATTCTGGTGATTTTAAGGGACTCTGCTAACAAACCCCTCCTCCAGTCTCTTCAAAGACTGCGTAATCCAGGCTAGGCCGCCGTCCAGCCATGCCCTAAATACATACCTAACTTTCAGCACCTAAACAGGCTGAAGTTAAGGTAATTACTAGTGTGCTTACAGATACTTTGTTAGATTAGGACCCTGTGTTCAGCTACTGATGCTGTTCAGATGTTTGCCAAAAGAGAGCTACTGTTTCAGTAAAATATTTAAAAATATGTATTTCCTATTCTATTTCAATTTTTGAGTGACTTAAATATTTTCTTGGCTAGTTTAATTGGTTATCCAGATGGTTCTCAATATCATACTCAGTCCTTTTGATGACGAGAAAGCACTGGGTTTTGGGTTTGGTTTTTTTGGGGGGTGTAACATCCTTATGTTGAATCTGCAAAGTTTGTTCTTACTCTTATATTTTGGGGATTATTGTTAAGGCAGCTTCTCAAAAATACAACACTGCAGTAATGCAGTACAATATGTACCAAACCCACTATTTAAGAATCCTCCCAACTATAGATAATATTAATTATTTATTGCCAAAGGATGGCGACTACAGAAGTGTAACTTCGTACATTTTTTTCCCCTGCGCACATTATAGGGGGCAGGGGTTATTAAGCCTTTTCCTTTAAGTATTCACAAGTAGTGATACACGTGGCAATGACTGCCAACCCATAGTTGGGCTGACTTACTGAATACTTAAGGAAATATGTTATGATTAAGTAAAGTATTATTTTTGTCCTAGATAGTAAGGACAAAATCCTGAAATATGCTCTCAGTATCAGAGAATTTTTTCCACCTTTGATTTTCGTACAGAGTATGGGCAATCGTTTGATGTATTTTAAACATATGGAAGTCTATTCAGTAGTGGAAACTTCAAAAAAGGTATTCTGCTATAGACAACAAGGAAAAAAGCTTCTCTAATAGTAGCAGTATTTTTAGATACGAGAACCATAACGCTTAGCAGTTCCAGTAGTCTGTGTGGTTTTGTTCAAAGTATCTCTGTGGTTAAGGGCTTTGATCCTGCAAACACAAACTTCTTGATTAAAAAAAAAAAAAAGGTAAGTCCTATATCAGATCAATGCATTGCTAACTGGTCAGCATTACTAAGCATTTGCCTTTCACTGAATAGAAACTAGTTCCTGGAGCAGTGAATGTAATTGAACCTAGTTTCTAAGGGATCCTTCTTCTCTCTCTCCTTAACACAGGAATTTCCCCCTTCACTTCCCATAACCTCACCTCTGAAATGCCTCCAGCTTTGCCCACATGCTTTAACTTCTTGTAGCACCCCAGCACCCTCATGCCTGTAACTGACAGCTGCCCCAGAGGTAGCACCCCATGAAGCTGCTTCCCAGCAGTGTGCATATACCCACTGCTCATCACTCAGTTCACATCTTTGAGCTGTCCAGCTGGCAGACCAAAGAGTTTCCCTCCTTCTCTCAAAAGGACCACTCATCTCAGTTTTCCTCCACTATCTATCATCATCCTTTTCAAGAAAATTACAGCAACTTCAGTGTTTTTGAGACTCACTCCTCCCTCAAACTGGGTTGAAATTAGCCCACAGGTGCAAAAGTTAGTAGAGGGGCCTGACTCGAATAGGCCCTATAGCGAGATCGCACAAGCTACATTAAAGTAGGAAATGAGGGTTGAGATCTCGAAGACCTCTGTTAAGAGGTCATTATAATCCATCTTCCTGCTCCAAGGTAGAATCAGCTATGCCTTTGTTATTCCTGACAGATGTTTGTCGGAACAACTCATAAAAATCCTCACTGCAGTAGAAATTTTTAAACCATCCTCTGAAAACTATTCTAGTTTTTGTCCTTACTACTACATTGCTTCTTCCCATAATTTATAACCTAAACCTCCTAATATAATTTTTGCCCATTCTGGAAACACTTCAGTAAACACAAACATTTTTTCCTTTGTTTTTGAAGGCTTCAAATCTTCAGCAAGTTATATCAGTTCCTTTCAATCTATAGGTCACCACTGCAAAGCTGCTGACCGTTCTTATCTTTTCTCTCTGCATACTCTGCAACAGCTCCTTTTATTCTTTTTTTGACTGTAGCTCTAGGTACTGGACACAGCACTCCAGCTGAGGCCCTTCTAAATGCTGAATTAAAGTAGTAGTATAATTGCAAACTCAAAGTAGTCTTAACATCAAGTTTAACTTCTTATTAATTTATCAACATTCCCTTTGTATGCACTATTTAGTAGGAAAAACTACCTTCTGACACTATGGAAGCATATAATATCACTGTGATTGATAAAATTATATATGTATGTAGGCTTATAGTTTAATGAGATTACTGTGTAATATCTCAAACTCTTAGTTTCATATTAAGATATGAAATATTTTCTCCTCTAAATTCTAGACAGTATTCTCATTCTTATAAGTACCATTATTTTATAGTCATTTAGTGAGAAACTAGTTCACACCATTTATGTGAGTTGCTGTGATATTTTACAAAGTTCGTATGTTATTACAGTCTACATGAGACTAAGTGACAAGTCACTAGTGAGATTTTGTATTTCTGTAAAACAAATCAGTAGTTTAAAAAAAGGGGGTCTTCACAACATGTGGCAGCATTCTCTTGAGATGTAGAAATATGATTATTAATAAATTGGATACTCAAATTTTGTGTCTGGATCTAGTTTCTTGGGCAGAAACACTGCTTCTTATCACACAAAATAACACTCGATCCTGGTAGCTAAGTGTCTACACCGTAAGCAAAGCACTCAAAACTCATTTGTAAGCTTGTCTGTAAACAACATAAACTAGTGAACATACACATGCTTAACTGAATTTTCTACTTAAGAGGATTTTAAAGGCTCTGAAAGTAATAAAGTATTCATTTTTACCCAGTTTTCAGCATCCTATTCTACCTCCTCTTTTTTTGTATCAAACTGAGAACATTAAGTCCTTAAGAAAATTGAGTACATAATGTCCAACAAAACACATTTAAAATAAGTAAATGACTTGTGTAAACCAAGTACCTGAAGGTTAACACAGTACACGAACCACAGGTTAGTGATTACACAAATTGCAAAAGGGCAGCTAAGACAAAATACTCAATACATTATGACTTTACAAGAAAAAGGCTATTCTTCATATGCAAAATGATACATTTCATTTACAAGAATACCAATATAAAAAATTAAGGTTATTTTTACCAGCCAGTTAATATCTTCCCCATACATATTAGCACTTTGGATGCATTACCAATGATTTTTGCTATCCACCCTTTTCCAGTATCACAGAAAGGAAGATGACAAGCTTTTAAGTTTGTCCCAAATATCCAGGAGGGCTCTTAAAGATGGCAATATTGATTAAGAGGGAAGATCAGTTACTGATCTCTACTGATCTCTTCATCCTGCAGTAGGATGAGTTTGGTTTTTTTTAATTTATATTCTTCACTGCCTAGGCTGCTGAACATCTTTATTCCCAAACAGTTTATTTAGGGACTTTCTGTCAGCAAGAAAGTGAAAGAACAGCACAGCACAACTACTTAAAGCAGTTAATGAAAAAATAATCTTACTTTTCCAGGTAAACATCAATAGCTGTTTCACATGTTTGGACCACACATTTTGCATAGTAACAAAATTCTGAGTTAACAAGAACTCCACAAGAAAGCAATTTTGGGATATGCTGAAGACCTTATATAAACTGTTGAACTGGACCTAGTTTGTCAGGAAGTAATGAGATTCCCTGAAATGCATGTGATATCCCACTCTTAACCTGCAAAGCCTCACACATATACAGGATTGCCGACTCCAGTCATTTTATTGATAAATGCCTCACATGACAAAAGGCTTGGGGATTCTTTCCTGCAATGCTGCCTCTAACATCTGCAGCCTTCAAGTGATTCCCTCAGAATTGGCTTCCACTAAAAAAAGTGGAAATAAACCAAAAACCTTCAAAAGTAAAAGCTGAAGTTTCAAAAGGCAAATAAATAGAACCTCAAGCTTAGTATTCAAAATAATAAATAGTTCATTTGGAAGCTAATGTTAGGTTAAACTGGTTGGATTTGATGGTCCTGCTGTACCAGTTGACTTCACTGGATATAACTTGTAGAAACTGTATGTTATAGCCTATTTATTAATTATAGTGCAGGTATGTACTAAGTCTTCAAACACTTAAGACAGCCTGAAAAAATATCAGACTGATATTCTGTACATCATTATCATCACAACTGACTAATTTAACTCAGTTATTTCATAAAGAAATATTTTACATGTTTGTTTTTGTTTTAATTTCATGCATTTGATTTGTTTACCACTAACATCCTTTTTCAGAATTCATATGAAGCTGGAATTGAATGAAGAGGCAGAAGGCAGGGTTTATAGAAATATTAGGGAGACAGAATGATTTTTAGTTTATCAATATACACAGTGTTGGGGATATCAAAATAATCTTTTTAAAAGTGAAAGAGATACTAAATTATTTTTAAAAGTTATTCTGGGTGAGAAAAGGTGCTTTGTTACCGTTTAAATGATATAAGCATATTAAAGTATATTACAGAAGTATTTTCAGAACTGGAAATTTTAGGTAATACCAAATCTACTAACTCTTCAGAAGCATTATAAAGGTTAATATAAGACTTGCCTTCATCCCCAGCTTCATACCTTCTGATAACGGCCAGCATCTTGCCATTTTGTAGATATCCTAGCATATGGGAATCAAAGTATTAGGTTGCACATATTTTTTCTTATGTAGCAATTATTTAGAAAATACATTTAAATAATCTATCAACCAATTGTAGGCCATTTAGCAAATCTGGTATGTCATGAGGCTCCAGAGAAATAGTTATGATCAGCACATTTCTATGCAATTATTACCTTGCAGTTTTAGGAAGGAAGCAAGTGGCCATCTGCCAATGAGGGTGAAGTAATTAATCTAAATTCTGTCTTAGAAAAAGCTCTGGTTTTCAAGAAAGTAGTAGACTATTAGCAATGGAAAGAGCCACCACAAGCACTGTCCTCCTGAGGATCAGTATGAATCCAAGGAAAGGCTTAAGACCATCAAGTTATTTTGCAAGAATCCATAATTAGTCACTAGACAAAATACAAATCTAGTCAGCCCTGGCCTGTTTTAGATTCCAGCTAACTAAATTTAAAAACCTATAATGCCAATTAAAATCTCCCGAATCACCCAGTTCTTACTATGCAAATAAGCAGTCTTTATTTAACTCTTTCCAAGTAAGAAATGAGGTGTGTAGCTATGTAACATTTAAAATGGTATTACATTGCTAAAATTGTCCAAGTCTGTGGACATGTAGCACATGATACTATACAGAAATAAATTCATAACTACTTGGCAGTTCAGCAAGTCAATTAAAAGATGCAAAACTGATTTAAAAATAGTGTGAAACATACATCACATCATAACTTTTCTAGTTTTGAAATTTGCATGTCTGTAAGGTTGAACAAGATAAGACATTTCTGACGGTTTTCTTTTGGCGTGGTTCCTGGGAGATTATGCCTGGCTGATACAGAAATGAGTCTTACACCATGCCCCGAAGAACAACATAAGTGTGAGACAGGGATAGGTAATTAGAAACAATATCAACTAATAAGTCACCCATTAAACTGGTTTTGGTAGTATTTATTCTTTGGTTGTTGTTATTTTTAATTATTTTTTTCCTTTTTTTTTTGTGGGTTTTTAGGGTTTTTTTTTGTTTGGTATGGTTTTGTTTGAGGTAGTTTTTTTTGTTGTTGTTGTTGTTGTTTTTGTTTTTTAAGTCAAAGAGTATCTACCAGATCTGAATTAATCTGACAGATAAACTGTATACACAAATAATCAGATGCCAGCTAAAGCCTAAATATTATATAAACCGTTGCTGTGGAGAAGTGGTTTCTCTTAAATCACTTGTTCCAGAATCTCAATTTAGGATCCTGCTTGCTGCAGAATGAGTGGAATGCACCTCATTCAGAATAGAAAAGGAGCAATCCATTTTCTTGGGGCAAGATTTGACAAAGTTTAGCAAATTCGATAGAATTTAGCAAAGTTTAACAGAGAGTTATCAAGGTTCAGTTGATGGCAAAGTTCACTCTGTTACTTACTATGTGGGAGAAATACACAAAGGAAAATCGGCCTGGGTAGAATGATTTTACACAAAGATTGAGAATGAAAGGCAAGGAAGACCTTCCTGTTGTCATGAATAGAACTCCTTGCTCTTTGAACTCCTCAGAGAGGAGTCTAGGTGAAACTAGATCCAATCTAGTCTCAGACTTGGTCAATGGTTTATAACTAAAAGAATCTGGGTGCATGGATTTTTCTAGTAGTTAATTAACACAGCATTGTTAACTTTAAGGTAGCAGTGGTTTAAAATTCATTTACATTCTTACAGTGAATCTCAAGATCAGGCTATATGATTATATACCAATCAATCAATAATCAGTTATCATCAATAGACTGATGTAGATAAGGATTCAACAAAGTTCTTTAAGCAAATCACACACGCAGATATATATAGACATAGAGGTTATCCTAAAATTAAGATGTTTCTTTTTTCTGCAGATTATAGTAAGTTTTGGTACCAAATGATCTTTAGGATTTTACGAAATCCAATCATAGTGAATTACTCACGTCTCCCTTCGTCAGCTTTACAAGCAGATGGTCTTTCACTTCATCTGCCTTTGCAGGCAGAATGGACTGTCTTTCCCTTTGTCAGCTTTACCAGTGGACAGTCTGAGTCCAGTCTGAGAGGTGCCTCAGCTCAGGGGGGAGATCCCAAGACACAGCCCGCTGTGATCCCAGAGAGCTCCAAGGGGCCTCACTTAGGATCGGTATTTGTAGAGTTGCAAGATAATTGACTTTGGTCAGTATTTTTTCATTGTGGCCATTTTTCTTGTCAGGCAACCTTGGCACTTCAAAGTGGGCTATGATCCAGGCAGGAGGAGTTGCAGGCACGTTTCCCAGACAACAGGAGTTTCAAGTGCAGTTAGGGAGTGCCCAATCGTTCCAGCTCACTGTACTTGTACCCAGTATGGGAAGGTACCAGATTGCTTCAACTCACTGCCTCATTAGGCAAGATCAGAAAGTACCAGGTTGTCTCAGACCTCTATATTTTGTAATTAAACAAGAACACAATGGCTGGCATCAACATCACAATGTGGCCCAAGTGGGGGGAACTTGCACCACCACAAAAGTTCTGAACAAAAGTCAACACATCTTTAGTTTAATTCTGAAACAACCAGCAAACAGTGTATGCAAACTCATGTAGCTGGCACAAATAAGCGAGTTTTCCAAGAATTATACATAGTCCCATACCAAGCATATTATAGGTAATTCCTACCTAAATTCTTAGTTTGCTTCATTATACTGTTAGCCGTGGTTCAGGCAAACAGCCAACATTTTGAGCCTTCCCAAAATGTTTCAATCAGGAGGAAACCCATATAGGATTTAGGTATGTCTTTGACATAAGCCTATTTATTTATGCAAGAGTTACCTTGAACGTACTGGAGTGAAAAGGAGAGTGGCATCACTTTCCTTGCTTACAAATCCCTTTTTTTTCTGTTGTGAAACACCTCTGACAGAGGCTCATGGCTGCTCGTCAAGTTTTATGATGAGAAAACACTCACTAATCCCCATTTCTATACTTGCAACCAATCTCCTGAGGCACATGATTAACACCTTGCTCAGATCCTGCCACATCTACCAATTCTTCCCGTTCTAGCTCTTAGTACACATGAATGTTTCATTGTTCCCCTGTTCAGCCTTTACTTATTGACTGCACTCAGGCCCATGACTAAGCACAGTCACAAACATTTGCCAGAAAAAGAGCATTTTGAGAACACCTCCAAAGAAAATGGTCATGCTTCCACCCACCCTCCCCCCCCCCCATCCATATAAACAGGGACAAAAAGTCTCCTGGTTTTCATTTTCTGCATGAATCAGTAAGAATGAGAGCACTCCTGTGGGAAAGTTTGGACCAAGCAGCGAGGTTTGCATTCAGCTTTAAATGAAGGGTGATTGCGGAGTTTTGATTTTTCCACTTGTAAGCAATTTTTCATCAGAGTTCTGTGAATCACCAAGATATAAATGTTACAAGATCATAAAGTACAGTAAAGTTCCACTTTACTCACATTCCTATTTATGTTTAAAATCTATTTAAAAATCATTATCATTGTCAACCAAGCTCTGTCACCAGAAATATATCAGCAGTCACACACTGGCTAAATATAACACCTTACATTAGGTGCTCTGGAAAAAGTACAAAGTAAGGATATTTATTATCAGGCATCCTTTGTCATGCAACATTCCTGTTAATTTTACTGGGAGTCTGAGCAGACACCACAGAGCATAATGAGGATTACAAAATCAAAGGGGGCACCTCACTGAAGAGGCTGTCAGTCACAAAGAAATCTGATTACGTGCATTATCCCTGACACTTCTGTTTTACCAGGGAAGAGACAATATTACAAAAGACAACATTCTATTTTCCACACCTAAATATGGAGAAGCTTGAGGCATTACTGTGTTATTTGATACAAATGCCTATTTCATACAGCACATCTCTTTTTACCTTCCTACTGTAGTATCATGTAGTATTGTAGCACCTCTTGTTTCCAGCCCTCCCCCTAGATTGACAGGGCTGCACAGAAAAGCTTTTGAGTAACACACAGGCTTCTTTTCATTCAATGAAGTCATTATAACAGTGTTATCCCTGGTCTCAAGAGGGGAGGGGTAAAAAAAAAAAAAAAAAAAAAAAAACAAAACCAAAAACAACCACCAAAAAACAGTAAAACACAGCCTGGTTTGCAACAGGACAATTCAAATAACGTAATAAGACAAGAATAGGTTTGCCATTCCAATTAGCATGGTGACACTGACCATCAATAATGTCACCATAATTTTCCCTTCTAAAGATGTTGGGTTTTAAATTCTTGTTCTTGATTGTTTGGTTTTTAGGGTTGGGTTTTTCTTCCATTTCTCTCAGTTGTATGGAGAGGATAGCTTCCTGGCTAAGGTGAAAGACTCTCTTTTTAAAAATTATTAAACTTGGTTCATTAAAGGTTAAGCATCCACACCAAAGTAATCCCCAAATTAAGAAAAAAAAAATCTCTTAGGTAGTTATAAATATATCCATACTTGTTTTGATTATTTTGTGCATTTGCTTAAAATTTAAAGCTCCTGGGAAGATCACACATTTACAGAGCTGCCAGAGAAAATTTATAGCTTGTCAGCTGCATAAAGATATCATCTTCCAAAGTATTTTTGGGTGACATGGTAACAACATTCAATAAGATGTTAAACATAAATCCTTTGCAAGCTGTGCCTGTGTTCACTCTGATACTGCAATAAAGTTTATTTCTCTCTAAATGAAAGAAAGGCAGCACATAATTTGAACATCTGCACAGTGAAATACACATCCTTTTTCATAATTATGGAGCAAATCCTGCCCTGGCTGGCCCAGTGGGGATAAGGAGAAGCATCACATAGTGCATCCATTACCGCAGGGATCCTGCAGACAGGATTGGATTCCAACAGGCACGCCCCAGGGAGGCACTTCAAAACATAAAATAATGTAACCCCATCTGCTTGCACAGCCTTATATACAGTGATAGGGAAACATACAGTATCACCATCTTCTTATTTTAAATAATATGCAATTGAAGGTATATCATATCAAGCAGAGACCTGCCACAGTCTCAATCTTGATATTTCTTAATATACTATTGTAACACATGCTTCCTGAGAATGGAAAAAAAGGAAATGCTAATGGAAAAAACTCCCTAGTTTGTTCAGAACATAAGCTCTAGAACATGGGAATTTCTTGCTACAGAACTATTATTGCTGTTGGACATCCTACATATTTAGAAAGTTCAGATGAGTGGTAGGGAAAGCTACTGCCATAGCAATAAAATCAATCATCTCTATGTCCTAAATTACACTATTCACTGACTATTCAATTTCAAATAAATTGATTCCAATAGTTCCAACAAACACATCTGTCCCTTTAGTCATCACATTACAGAAAATTTTAATAATCAATAAATTTCATCCATGAGCTTCAAATATATGGTCCTTAGAAGTGCATTACAATGGGAAGCCCTGGAATGGGACCTATCCTGCTAACTAACCTAAGCAGAATCCTCCCCAGCTGCACATCAAAGCATCTCTAAAACTGCTTTTAGAATTAGAGTTAATTCAAAAAATTCAACTAATTTACCCTACCTAAATTCTCCTCATCTTTGACTGTGGAGTTCCTATAGTGGTTGGTCCAAATTTTTGCTTTTTTCTTTTGAAGTTTTTTTTGAGGCAGAGATAAATTTCAGGGTGTTCCTGGAAAACAGAAAACTGCTTGATTCCAGCTACTAAATCTGCCATCTCTCCTCATTTCCACTTTCATTTTGACAATTTAGCTTCCTTTTACAATGACAGCACTCTCTTGAAAAGTTTTATTCCATTATTCAGGTTCAACTTGTCAAAGGGTGCACTGTGTTTTTCAGGGTTGCATATCTTCCTTTTTCTCCTTGGTTAGGAAGTCCATTAAGAAACTACTTTAATCCATGGCCACTAACCTTTTCCTCTTTTCCTAACCGTTGTTTACCGTAAGCTCACAATTTCATTGTGACCTTTCTGATTGCTGTCTAACAATTAGACAATGAAAAGTAAAACGGTATCAGTAGTTTCTATCAATGAGAAAGTACCACTTCGGAATGAAAAACAACCCCTAGACACTGCATCTGCTGAATTATAATGGAAATTAATTTAATCTAGTTAGAGGATAAACACTGGAGCTTATTAGTGACAGACATCTGAAATATGTACATAATATAAATCCTCACTATTTTAAGTTTCATTTATTTTTGTAGCTTTCTAGTTTTGTAACTTTGTTATAACATGGCGCTTAATTAAACCATAAGAAAAGCCTTTTACTATGCAAAACTTCTTTCAAGATGATTTCATACAGTACAAACTGACAACCGACACAAATAAGAAATACCTGCTTATGTCAGTACTGCTAAATATGTGGTCTCAAGCAGCCTAAGCTTGCATGTCTCAAACCCATAACTATATTTAAAATACTATCCCCAAAAGCTGCTTACCCCAAAGATGATGAAAAAACTGCATCCTAGAAAGGAGATAAATCTCTACAGATTATCAATAGAAATTAAGCAGGTAGGTTATAAATTGCAATGTCTAAGAAAAAAAAAACCCAAACAAAAAAAACCACCCACAAAAATAAACAACAACAAAAAAAACCACACACACACAAAAAAAAAACCCACCACCAAAACACACACACCCCACCACCAAAACAACAACAAGCAAAAAGTGAATCTTGCCCCTAAAATTCTTTGCCCAAGTGAGACAATTTTCTAAGCCATTTTCAGTTTATCATATTTTAACCTTGACTTTTGAACTCCAGTTGCAATGACATCAAAACATAAATATTGCGAACTGACTTAGGAATGTTAAAACACTATACAACAAACTAATTTCAGTCAATAGGCTAAGAAATGCAGGTTTCTCTGCCTTTCAATTGCTGCGTGCTTGGGGGTTTTTTTTGGTGCACCAGCATAGATTAGCTTAGACAAAGTACTGTAACTATATACTATAACCGGTACAGATGAGTTACAAGCCTAATAGATCCCTTTACACAGCCTTAATAGTACCAAGTCCAATTTTGCATCAGGCTCTTTTAATAAATGCACCCATACCTAGAAATCCTAATCATATGCTATGGCTTCAGTATGCCAGTTGTTAAATGAACATAATGTTAGAAGGACATTTTCTGCCCTGGAGACTTTTCTATGAGATGTGAGAGAGAAAAGAGAACACGGACAAAAGAAAGTGGCAAGACAATAAAATCTAGCATTATCGGAAGCAGTTACAGTATGTTGACATCCTGGTATTTATCCTCTATTTTGTAGGGAAGACACAAGCAAAAAGTTTACTGGGTGTTTGGGGTTTTTTTGCAGGTGTTCAAAACCTTCTTTCAAAGTATGAGAAGTAGCATAGAAAAATGTGAATACTTCAGTTGAGTCATTAACTAAAAAGGCACAAATTCTACTGTGCTGAGATTATTGGAAGAAGGATTTAACCATTCAGTACCATTCAGAGGTGACAGACAGGAACAGAGAGGCTATGAATGGATCTAAGGAGGATGGTCTGCTTGATTCAATACACAAACCAGAAACGTGACTCCAGAAACAGATCAAAGTTGCTGTCTAACAAAATTTTCATCAGGATAGATATCAGCAGAGAAATATCAGAGAAGTGTCAGAATACATTCATTTAGAACTACAGGTTTTTATTTATTTTTTCTCCCAACTGATATATTGTCTTTGTCAAGAAATAGTGAATTATGGCACCAAGAACCAATCCTCACTATGTGGTTTTGGAAAGCATTCCACATTTGCCAGCTATATGTATAAACAGAAGAATCCCCTGGCATCACCACTGGCTTACACACAGATTCACTTATAGACATGCCATTTTTTGAGAGGCGCCTACACATCAGCCATATAACATTACTTACAGAGAAGCCTTACAGATTTTTCTCCACTGTTTTTCAGTTAAGACACAGTTTCCTCTCAATCCTGCCATTTCCCCTTCCTTCCTTTATATCCTGAGGCACAGAAGAGCATCTGCTGCCTTTCATTGTATTCCTCTGCTGGCTCTAAGGAGTAATTTTCATGCTTGGTGTAAGACTTTCATTAGGAGCAATCCATTTGAGCTATAAGACTTCCCTCTGGTTTGGGAAATTATTAGGTTATTTCTTCTGTTACATCTCTGGCCTCAGGAAGAAACTGTGTTAGGCCTTCCCCATTTGCTGAAAGTCCAACCTGAATTTCATCTTCTAAAGAAGCAGATCTTCATATGCTTATGATTCTATATAAACAAAGCTACATATACGAACTTACACAAGACCTATTCAAGCTTATAAAAGGCCTTGGAATTCACACAATATTAGAACTGTGTGAATGGCAGGAAACATTCACACCTCATTTGCACTGTGGGAGCACAGCCTCTTACTGTCTGTGCAGCAGACACACAAAGATTTGGGGGCCAAGCATGAATAGCTGAGCTATAGCCAAATGGATCTCCCAGGATAATTCATACACTGCATTTAAAATTAACATTGCTGTCCCTGTGATGATGGTGCAGCAGTGAAGAAAAAGCTGTATGGATACTCTGCATCATACTTCCAGTTTCATGAAGAGAATGAAAACTGCTGTCATAATTCTTTTGTACATATCTGGCAGCATTCTGAGCTATAATTCATGGAAAATCTCCAACATGTTTCAATATCTGGTAGAGAAGGGCTGAAAGTGTTAAGCTATTTTACAATTTTCATCAGTAGTTTTGGCCATTAACCCTGTTTGATCTCCATCAACACAGATGCACTTTGTCAGGCACCAGATCTTCAGGGAGCTGCCCTGGTACTTGTTGATAGTCCTCAAGAAAAGTTCTATTACAATAGACGTTACTGAAACATGGGCAAGAGAACTGCTTAAAATCTTTTCCATTTTCAGGAGAATTTCTAACAGTCTGTATTAGAATCTCCATGGTTTTAGTGATTTGAGCCTAACAGGCAGACTAATTGCTCAAGTCTTTGAATCTCTCAACTGGAAAGAGATTACTACCTGTAATTTAATTTAACTGTGCACCTACCCTTAATTCTCTACAGGAATGAAGGAAAAGAAGAGGAATAATATCTCTTAAAGCCATCTATTTAAGTGGCTATGAATTAACTCCCTCAATTAACACAGATTATTTCATAATCCATCCTATCTTGCTTCTCTTCTCCTCTACATGTTGCTGAAAAGCCTGACTAGATAAAAGGGAAACAAGGGGAACTTGTGAATAACAACTAGAAAGGACCACTGATGCATCTATCCAGATATACAGAGCAAGAAATTAAAATAATTGTCAACATTCAGGTTTTCACTTTACCCTACTAATCTTTATATGGGGATTTTGCAGGCAAGTTCCAATTTGGAGGATAGCATATAATCGTCCACAGGGTGAGAAAGGACTTTGTGAGCTAGAGCAAGACATTGTACAGGATAGATCATATATGATCTCTCTATATTCTAAGACCTCTGTTTCAAGGTGGTACAAATCTGCATTAGGTTCATCAGTTAAGAAACAGAGAACAGTGGTAGCATCCGCACCTCTTACCTATAGCATAATTTAAATAGGAAAGTAATACTCTTTTTAAAAACACACTTGAAGACCTTACAAATTATTAAATAATAAGGTTTTGGACTTCATATAACCTGAATGTCATCTTTCCAGTGACCACCATCCAATTTCATCCACGGTAAGATCTGATATAATTTAATTACTAGAGAGGTAAAATATATGCATATCTGTAAATTAACCATGAAGGATGGAGGGAATGTTTTCACATAGCTCACACAGGAAGATGAGATTATGATAAATGTAATCACTTCTCACTCTGCTGAATAGTGTTCTCCAGTTTAACAGAGTTTTCTTGCTACATTGCACTTGCAGACATCCCAAGGGGAACAGTTCACAATATAAATTATTAACTTTTTGGGTAGTAATTCAGTAATGTTTCAAATAACATGACTGTCATACTAATAAAGTCTTCCCACACGTGATGGCCATCACATAAATCTTCAAATGTGAGTCAGAGTTTGACTGTCCATGAACAAAAGTCATACCCTCTTAAGCTTTCAAGGGGACATGGAGGCAGCATCCATCAAGGCAATGACTGTGAGCACTATATTACTTGCCATCATCTTATTTTAATTCTCTATATTTTTTATAATCATCATCCTTTTCTCTGCGCCATTGGTCAAGTTACAAGTGGTCATGCTCACGTCCTGTAATTAATATATTGCTCCACAGTAGGACTTTGAGATTGCTAATGTTTGTATTACAATTTATAGTGCAAGAAAATGCCTACTAGTGAACTTCATCTGCCCATCTGTCATCAAAATCACTTAATTCACATATAATTCTGATTTTTCCCAAAAATACAACTTGTACTTCTGTGTTTTTCCAGCATTCTTTTTACAAGGGGGAAGGGCTGTAAGGGTTCAAAAAATAAGCCAGGATATATGCAAGTACACCATGCAAGAACACCTAGTCTCACAGCATCATACAATGCAGAAATATTCAGCTGTGTTTTGATATAGATAACCTTTCCCATTATTTCCCACAGAAAGTAGGAGTGCTTGTTTAAACTAAATATAACCATATCAAGTGCATATTTCTCCATTTTACATATGTCAGATTGAGGAATATTTAAAGCTTTTTTATTGTTATTGTTAAGATAAAAGGTATTTTCCTTTTAACATGTATTTCATGTAATTTGACATGATCTGGGAAACTGAACAGAATAAAAGAACTAAATAGATTTATTTACACAGTGATATACTGCCAACAAGTGTTGGATATGAAGGCCAGAATTCAAGTTTCAATCTTGTGAGTCAAATCCACAACAGAAAACAAAGTTACCACTTCACATTTTCTGGAAACATTGCCTGTCTTTTTTTGCCACCCATTTGTCAGCACTCGATCAAGCTTCTGCCACAGTATAATGAACTGTTAGCTAGCTACCTCAGATTATTCACTATTATTAATGTAAGATCTTGCTCTATTTGGCTAGATATTTTTGAAGCCTCATTAGCAAAGGTTATGTCATTCGTGAAGATTTAGCCCTGGCAAAGTATGATCTGTTAGAAAGGCTGAGCTGTTATACCATATATAGTTTTTGCAGATTATATTAGCTATATTTCCACACTTAGTACTGATTATACTAGGTATTTTGTTGGCATAAGAAGAAAATAAAATTACTAACAAACATTCAGTCTGTGAGCAGTGAAACCAATCAAGTCCAGCCTCTGAAGCTGTCTAGAAATCAAGCACATGTGGCATCTGTTTACTTACTGTCACCAATATAGCAAGAAAAAATCCAAAACTGTACCTTCACCACTTGGTAGAAACTGGACAGTGGTGTGAGAGCTGACAACTTGAAAAGCAGCTGGAAGAGGACAGAATCTCATAAAACTCAATTAACTGGAAAGCCAAACAGAGTAAATATCAAGTCCTAATCTAGATATTACACCAGCAAGATACCGTAGTGTCGGACAGGGAATAAAAGCAATGATATTTAGAAATCTGTATATTGAATTAGTATTAAATGCTTTCTAGCAAGCATGAAAACAATTTAAGTTAAAAGCTAGGTATGATAGAACAAGTTAACATAAAATGCTTCTGAAGAAAATATACTCAACATATTTTGCTCATATCACCAACTGCAGGCAACTGTATAATGTGATACACACAGGACAAAAATAAGAGAGAACTAGGAAAATGCCTGCTCTCTTTAACACGCTACACTTCTACAGTCCACTGCAGAGAACACTTAAAGCCTGGAGTTTACTTAGATTTATTTTTCAGAGATTCTAGGAACTTGTAAGAGGACCTCCAGATGCTGTCTGAACACCTTTAACTTATCTTGAAATGCATAAACCAACGGTGCTTCAATTCCTGATATATGTTTTCCACCATTCTTCCCCTGCTGGCGTTACAGTCCCTTCACAGAACCTGAGCTTCACACGCTGCAGACATCAAACTTGTCTTGACCCATGCAGAGGGACAGAACTGAATACACAGGCTATTTTAATTTCTTTCTAGTCAGCTTGTGAAAAAGGTCAGCATGGAGAGTATGAGTGGGTCAAAGTCCATTGACACAGACAGCAACATTACATAGGTGCACAGGGATGAAAGTTTACACAGGAAGTTGCAATTCCAGTTTTAATGAAACAGAGAAAAGTCTCACACAGCAGAACTCCCTGCCATTGGCTGGTTGATTCTAAGACATAAACTGATTAAAAGATGGTGGAACCGTATCCCACTTTCTTCCTCCACTTTCCTTTCAAGAGTAACATACTGTAGTAACAGAAATAACCTGGGTATTGGGATCACTCTTACATGAGCGTGGCCACATACTTCAAGCTACATCCTGCTTTAGGCTAAATTCTATCCCAAGTCACAGCAAAAGCTCTGTCCATCCCACCCACCATCTTGTCCGAATGTATCCTACTCTATACCCTTTATCTTCAGAACCTTAAAATTTTTCTTTCAGCCACATGCTTTCTCCTGAACATATGTTCTAAAGAATATCAGTAAAGCTTGCTTAAAAGAAGAGTTATTTACATGATGCCTAATAAGTGGTATGCAACATTGTACAGTTATATACTATGATCAGCCTCTGTAGCACATACATGTAATTTTTACAAGGTATCTAGAATTAACCTTTGTATTCTAATACGTGCAGAAATAAAATCATCGAAAGTGAGGTGTCCCAAAACACTCTGCCTTCTCAGCAATTGATCTCCCTTTATTTCTCAGTTTGCAGAACATCCAAGTATGCCTTGCCCTTTCTAGTACATGCATTTATTAATATATCCTCTTGAACTCCCATACTCAGGAGGGAGATTCCCATAGCAAGGCCTTCCAAATACTGTTCTCTATCAACTTGTAAGCCTGAAGCAAACTTGCTGACATGCCAGTATCTCCCAAGGGTGACGTATCTATTCCCCTGATATATGAGCACTTTGAACTCAGTGTTATGTAGTCCAAATTGCAGGGATGACTAGGTCCAGCCCAGATTGCAAGGATGACTAGATTGTGATGCAATACTGTTGATTTAGTAAGGATTACACAGATGTGTATTTGGTTTGTGGAACTTGGTGATGTTTTCATCTCTATTCTGAAAGCATACTGGAGAAAGACAAACACCACTAGACGGCCTGATTAGCTCCATTTCTTTTTTTCTCCCCACTGCTTGTACTTTGACAGATGTTTTCAAACAAGCAAACAAAAAAACAACAATCTGTAGCATGCCACATAGATACTATTCCTTTGAAGGCCGGCATTCTACTCTGTTTCTTGCATTCTCATCTTCACCACTATTACCATTTTCTAAATACCTGCTATACTGTGAAATTATGACCTTTTCCTCCTCCTATTTCTACCCCCATATTGACTCTCTAACTTACACATATAAGGACAGAGTATAATCACAGTACAGACATTAGAATCCAACCTTTTATATATACAGCACTTACAGATAACATCAATATAACCATAAAATCATCTAAGGAATTCAGTAGCACTCTTGCAGTCCTACCAAGGAGTATGTAGGAAGACAGCACTTGTCCCATAATAAAAATGTCCCCACTATGCATGAAGAAACTTTCTTCCCAAAGCCACTCAATTTTCTCCAAATACATTTTTTTTCTTTTGAGACAGTGAAATTTAGGCTGCCAATTACTTAGCTCCTTTTTCCAGATTTAGTATCCTGTGTTTATGAAACAGGTTTGGAAACATTATCCCAATCTAATAAAAAAAAAAATTTGAGTTGAAAATTCCCCTCTTCAGACATAGCACTGATACTTAATAAAACACTACCTTACATGACAATTATGTGTATGTTTTGATCCTTAGAAGGTCATCGAGCATTTTACACTGTTTCCAGTAAAAACATTTTTGTAGGATTTCCTGATTCTCCAGGAGGCTTGCAGATAATGTCCAAAACTTCCCCTACTGCCAAGTGGTAGAAAAGGCAAAGAAAATTATTATACCAGAGAAGACTTAAAAGGAATCATTTATAGGAACAAAGCAAGAGCCATTAATCTTTTATTTCAGAAGGCGATAGCTATAAAGCTATAGACTCCTGAAAAACATTTTCCCTCTAGCATGACTTGTAAACATACTAAGAACTACAGTCAATGGGGAAGGACTACCATTATCCAAGCTTTTATTTTCACGCTAGTGGGGGTAAATGGTTTTGACTGGGCAGTGGATAGATCTAGGAGCATAGGGTCAGGGCAGCCTCTTAGACCTATAACAGACACTCCCTGTTAACCCCCTCCCTCCCCAAAGGGGAAGAGAAAGGGAATAAGGGAGAGAGACTTAGCAATTAGAAAAGGGAACTAGAACAGCTTAAAGTGAAAATAATAATAATAAAAATTGAATATATACAAATATATACAAAACCAGTATGGAACCCAACCCCCATTGAATTACATCACCATCACCACTGATGCTGTGAAGCAGGCACCAGGGGAATCCTAGCCGGGGCCCCACAGCAGATGGGAGCTGTGTTCAGGAGCTGGATTCTGGTACTGGATTCAGGAACACACAGATTGGGATCGAAGGCAGAACGGACAGAGTCCTCCTTGGATGCTCCAAGGAAGGAAGCAGAAGAGGACCTGAGCCAAGCCAAGCAAAGCTGGCAAAGTGGTCCAAGAGGGGAGAAGAGCCAGGGAGCCTCTAGAGAGCCCTCCAGATACCTCTACTTTATATATGACATATAGGGGATGGAATACCTCATTAGTCAGTTTAGTGTCACCTGCCCTGTCTGCTCCTTCCTGCAGGTGTGGCCTCTCACTTTCCTGCACCCCCCAATGAGGTACACAAGATCCAGAAGTGGCCTTGGTCTGCACACCAATCCTTGGTAGTAACTCTAAACGTGGGGTGTTATCACCACTAGCAGCAGACACTGTCTGTGAAAACACACTGCTAACTTCAGACAGTGCAGTGAGTTAGAAGAACTGAGCTGAAAAGTAAAAATCACTGAATGGAATTAGTTCTGTTCTCACTCAAACCAGGACAAGCATGAGGATCAGAATGTAGAATTTTTGTTTCCTTTGTGTTCAACTTCCATTTTGGAATTAAGTCTCAGCTCCTACTGCAGCAGCAAAAAAAATAGAGATAAAATTTATGAAAAAAAAAGTGTGCATATGCATATTTATATTTGTGAGAGATTTTCGTTGGGTAATATCAAACAGCTGAAAGTAGAAATTTATGTGTGAGTCACATATTCCTGCCATCAGCAGCTAAAAGCTCCAATCTCATTGGGGCTTTCCTCTACTGAATTCAAAACATTGCCAACTCGTGAGCCCACTGTTCCTCACCATGTACCAGTCACACACAGTTTTAACACACTCTTATGGGCCAGGTCAAACCCTTTGAAAAACCACTATGGTTCAACTTGTTGTTTGTTCCTGTATATTTGTCCAATTTCTATTAATGCTCCATGAGTACAGAGAAGAAGGGAGCGTACAAGGAAGTGTGATCCCTGGCTTGTACATCTGCAGTTCCTCATTTTCAGAGAAACTATAAAAATAATTAAGCTTTTTATATAAAAGACATACTTCCCTATTCTTGTGTCAAACCAACATCAAATGTAGTAGCTTTGCTTAGTCATAGAAACACGGAATAACATAGGTCAAATCCCCTGCTCAAAGCAGGTGCAAGTAGATTGGGTGGAACAGGGCTTTGTCCTGTCCAGTTCCCCAAGGACAAAGAACCCATGACTTCTCTAGCTATCTGTCCCAGTGTTTGATCTTCACAGTGTAAACATTTCTATTCATATGTAATTGTAATTCCCAGTTTGCATCCTTTGTCTCTCATCCTATAGCTGTATACCCCCTAGGAAGAGTCATCCTCTGTCTTCTCTATTAAATATATTAAATAGATGCTTCCCATTCACCATCTACAGGTTCAAATAACTCAGTTCTCTCATCCTGTCCTTGTGTATCATACTTCAAACCCCTGGTTATCTTACTAGCCTTTTACTGAATTAACTCCAATATATCAATGTCTTTCTGGTACTGGAAAGCCATCAAGAGGTTTCTAGCACTCATGTACTAGACAGATGCATCTCAGTTAAATGACTATGAAAGGTTTGAAATTCTTTCAGAAGTAGCAGTAGAATATTTTACAAGTTGATCATAAACTGTCATACTTCTGCATCTTGCACAAAGCTTTTACACACTACAATATACATGATTTAATATATATCAATACAAGAAGCTGTCAAACTTCTGTTTTCTAAAGTTGTTCTGCTGGAATTAGGAACTGGAAACTAGGACACTTCCTGCATAAGCTTTACTTTCACTCACAGTAAAAAGAAATATTAACAAGGACATCAGGACTTTGAAAAAAGTGTCATAGCTCTGCTGTCCTAGATTTAAAAATGAAATAGCAAAGCAGTGTCTGCTACATTGAGACTGACTCCTGGGAGCCAGAGAGAAAGATGATGAAAACCAACTTTTTTTTTTTTTTTTTTAAATGACAGCACAGGTTTCTAAATTTAAACCTCCAAACAGAGATCCTGTGAAGATCTTAAAGTGATACCTTATCCCACTTTTAGAAACAGTGTTTTTTTTTTTTTTTCTTAAGGGCTATTCATACGTAAAAAAATAAGAGCACAGGGATTATGTCACCTCAAAAATACATGATAATCAAGGATTCTGTGCTTCAAAAAGAAAGGTGGTGCAAACATCAGCCTTCTCTTAGTTAATATTGACAAAAGCCAAATGAAACAAACTTACTCTTGCTCATACCGTACCTCACAAAGCATGGTTCCAATGGGGCGTGTGTAAACAGAGGGAGCAGAGGCAAGGCAAAGGCCTCACGTGGGCTAGTCTGCTGAAGCAAACTGCTTCCTTCTAAGAAAACACTGCCTAGATCCCTGCATAATGCTGCACCTTATCTATCTAATATCAGCAGAATGCCTCACATTTTCTCCAGGTGGTTTCCCAAAGTACTTGGAGGATCTCCCTATCTGCAACCGACAGCCAGATCACGCACAATAAATAAATCTGGAGCTTGCTAAAATGTGAACTCAGACAATGATATGGCTTCAAACAGCCTTGGTTTGTGTCTGTTTTTTGGTTTGTTCTGGTTTTCTTTTGTTCACCAAGGGATACCTAGAGGCAAAATGGGGACCCCTAAACCCCATGTCAAATTGCTGACTAGGTTACTTAGATACATTAGCCTGCACTGCAGGCACAAATCTTAGACCTCATTTAAGGTACTGCAGAAAGAGCAACAAAGATGGCAGTGAAAAATATGTTTAAAATTAGACACTGAGATAGATATTCAGTCATCATGTGCTAAATGCTGTTTTATTCACTGTCATGAAGGGAGTGCTGCAATCAGGGAGTTCCATAAAAAATTTAAATGGCACTGGCCTGTGTAGTGAGAAGGTGAGAACTAATCCAGCTAGCTCCTCAGTATGCCTATGGGCAACAAAATTCTTTGTTTTGGATGATTCTCCAAATAGTTTAACTCCAAATGGGTAAGATTTTCAGTCCATGACAGACAGCTAAGCCTACTAGTTAACAGTGACAACAGTTAGAGACCTGAAGTTTCCTTGCATAAAAAAAAAAAAAAAAAAAGCTACATATATGCTTGACCTTTGTTGCAAGTCACACCAGTGTAAACAGAAGTGGTTTATTTCCATTACAAGTACTTGCCTAACTAGGGCAATCCCCTGAATATATGAATTCAAGTATCTTTATGAAACAAAGGGAAGCAAGACTATAGCTGGAAATTACCTGACTCACAGAGAATCTTTGTCCATTTATTCTGCTTTTACTTGTACTACAGGAAATAATCAGAAAAGCTGTCACTTCCCCTGGTAGGTGTAGTAGTTCAAGAACATCAACCAGCTCTCCTGATGTTCCTTCTCACCAAAGGAGGATATCTTACTTAGTTATTTACCATGAATTGCGAGTCAGCTTGACATATTCAAATCTCAGTGTAGCAGTTGGTGGTGTTTTCTTCAGCTCATAATTGGTGCTTGTTTGCATTATCATTTTCTACCCTAACTTTTGGGAAATAAGATGGTACTGGCATAGCTAGTATTGCAGACTTTTGCTATCGATGCTAAGCGATACAAGTGGTGGAGCTCTTCTGTAATGTAATCATGGGAAAATTATTGAAAAAAAGGGATTACCAGTAACAGTAAGATATCTTGGAGGAAAAAAAACACCACTCTGCAATTCAGTAAAAGGAAAAAAAAAAATACAGTCTATGCTTAGACATTGAAAAGAAATAATACTTTTATCTTGAAATATTGCCAGTGACAATATTAGGTTTTCTGATGGACACTGTAAAACCTGAAACTCCATAGTGACCCAACTAGTGAAAACAACCAAAATGAGAGCACAAAAAGGGGGTTTTGTTGTTGCTTTGGTCAGGGTCTTTTTGTGTCTGTGTTTTTGTTCGGTGTTCTTTTAAGGAGCTACTAACAGAAAGAATGCACCATTTTGAATTGTCCTGTTCTTGTTCATTAACTAGATGTCTGAAAGGCACACAGGTAGCTAGCTGCCTACTTATCACAATACTGTTAAAATGGATCTGTGGTCTTGCCCAGCTCACCACACCACTTCAGAACCTTAGTCCATTATACCTCTGAGTAACCCAAAAAAGGCTTAAAAATAAAAATACTTAATTCAAAAGTCAGAGGAGGAAACAGGCAGGGAAGAATCTGTTCCTTTTTAATACAACATTTAGGAAGAGACAAAGTACGTACAGCACAATCATTTAGATGCCAAGAAAAAGGATCAAATCGCTTTGTTTCAAACATAATTATTCTGTTTTATACAGCCCATGTATGCACCCACATCCCCCTACAGGGATCTGGATACCAATGTCACATAGACCTTCACCTACTACAAACTGGGAAGGAGGCCAGGAACTACCTTTACACTGGCCCTTGATGACTGTTTTCTATCAAGCCAAGGAAAATTGCAAAGGGACACTCAAAAAGTGAATGGATTTCTATGCTTCAAAAATCTGGACTGATTATTTTTGTAAACAAAATCTCAAAGAAAAACCCTCATAAGGTCCATGACAAGCAATATTCACATAGTTGACACACATGGAATGGATCCTCCATCCATGTTCTGCACACCCATATTGCTATACAAATATAGAAGATGATATAAAAAATATAAGGAGCCCTCTGAATTTACTGTTTGTTTTCTGAGCATTATTATTTTTATTTCCTGACAGTTAGTAAATACTCTACAAATTCCTCTAACATTGGAACTTAAAGCAAAAGCAAGACAGTGCATCTGAGCAAATATGTCAGAAGTTGTCCTGATTCACCAGTCAGCTCTGAAGAATCCCTCTGGCCTTCTAGGATAGTTAGGGTGTAGGGTCTTAGGATCACACCTGTACCACCTCATAGTTAGAATGACTGTGAAACATATACCACTTAAATTATTTTTAAAAATGTATTAACCTATAACAGAGAACATAAAGGGTATATGTTCCATTAGGCACAGGCAGCCACAGAATGAAATATCCTGGATCATCACAACAGCAATGAACATTTATGTTTTGGCAATTGATTCACACCCCAAAAATCGAGTCCTTAAAACTAGGGGAAGTAGAATAGAACATGCAGGATTTGTGCCCAATCTGACATGTCTAACTCTAAGCAGCTGCAGAGTACTAACTGCATACCTTATGAGGATGTAACAGTGCTTAATTAAACCTTAGGTAACACTTTCCACAAACAAAAAACTTTACAAATTTAATCTTTATAACCTGTAAGATATTGGCATATCACAACTTTACAAACTAAAATGCAATTATTTCTTTGACACAAAGGACTACCGAACTGCAAGGAATCAGTGTAGAAAATGGACTATAGTGGTTTATGCTCAAAGCCAGTGAAGCTTATTATGGGCTGAAGTGCATCTGTTCAGCTAGACCTCACCCCATCTCCCTACTGCCCAAAAGGCTTTTATTATGTATAAGAATAGTTTCCCATGATGTTTATAAATTTCAGAAGGAACACAACATGCAACTTAAATTCAATCAAGAAGGTACATCACTTTTGAAGTTACTACTACATTTAAGGAATTAAATTTGTTCACCAACTATTCAACAATATTCATGTCATTCATGGTTACTAATGATCAAGACAAAACCATCAATATTGTGATCATCAAGGGATATTTTCTTTGTGGTTTCACAACAGTGTTGGTGTTTCATGTAGTATTCAGTACCTCATAGGGAGATGCTTGGTACTTCTCTGATTTAGTCATAAAGGTCCAAATTTATTTACTCTTGGAGGAAAAAAAATTGGAAGTTTGACAAAGGATAGCAAAGCAGCATATGATATTTGTGTTATGACCTCAATGGCAAAAAACAAGAGTCAATTCAGTGTGAAAGCTTCCACTACCTGGGATTAGAAATTGTTCTACTGCTGTGTCTTTACAAAGTGATTCCTGAAATGTTTTTGTACCTCTCTATTACAAATCCTATAATAATTACACTGCAGCAGCATTCTGCACATGAACTTGAATTTGATTTTCTATTTTTTCTTAAGATATTTAGTATTAAAGGGCACTTACTGGGTCTCAATTAGTTGGATTGATGGTAAATTTTATCTCAGAAGAGTAATGCAAATGAAGTATTCAAATCTCCAGACACCTATTGCAGTGAATTGGAGAGAGGCCAGTTTTCACTTACAATGTTCTTTGACTAAATTGAATCCAGATGTTTACATGGAATAAAATATTAACAAATGTCTCCCAAGGGTAGCCAATCATTACTGAGTGCTTTAATAACCTAAACCAAAAATTCTTTAAGGTGACAACTAACCTTTCTTTAGCCAGAAATATACCTTTGTTTATTTTACTTTTTTTTTTTTTAATAATGCAGGGTGTATTATCCTAATTTAATTCCAGCTTGTCATTAGCAAAATAGTTATCTGGCACAAGTCAGAAAAAGCTGTACAACAAACCATTTGTGAAAACAGCAATAACTTGGTTCTAAACATGTGGTTCCAATTTTGTTTTTCTCACCCCCAACCCCAACATAAGTTACTTGCAGTTTTATTTGCATGTAACACAAATCGGGTATCTTTGAAAGAGATATCTAGACGTAAAAGAACAACTGTATTTACATTTTAAAACTGCTTCAATATTCCACCATTTTGTCCCTGTAACAATATACTATCATTCATCAGTATTCAAGTTCTTGAAGATTAATTTCATAGTTCATAGAGCAGCTATTATTTAACAGGAATTTCCAGGAAAGACATTTTGATAATTAAAAATGTATACTAAGTTTTATTCTGATTTTAAAATTTATTTCACTTTCTTAAATGTGTTTACCAACTTTTAATCCCCCTGTTCCAAATACAAGCCAGGTTCCTGTCTGTGAAGATTAAGGATGCCCATTCCTCTCACATGCAGAAGTCTTATCCTGAAGTGGCACTAGGCATTTAATCAAGAAAACTTAATTACTAAGACTCTCCAGGCACAAATTTCTTCTTCAAAACTACTCTCTGACAAAGCTTGTCCCCTGATCCCATTCCCTGTCCCATCTGTTGCAACCATTTTGGGTGCAAGGAATCTCTAGGCTGACAATTTACTAGACATATTTAGCACATCAGAGTGGCTATACCATAAGTAGAAACATGTCCCAGAGGCTTCAAGAGAAAGTACTTTTGTAACCAGGAAAACTGTTTACATTATGTATTTTAAAAATACAATATATGAATAGAAAAGCTGAAATTCTACACAAGGTGCAGACATTTCTAGAGCATCTTTATACATAAATGCTGGGAGGAATTACTACTAAGTTTCGAGAATGCTCAATGACATCAGGTATACTGGAGAGCTTAGCCATCCTGTTTACACTTCCCCAAAACAAGAGATTGAACTATCTGTGACATGTTAAGAGTTTTTAGTGCATTTGTCATGTGAAGAGACAATGGAACATGCAAAAATGCATCAGCTAAAACTCTTAAGTACTAATCACAGAGAAATACTTGTGGGACTTGCCCATTCAGCATACAAAGACCAAGCCAACACAAACACAGACGGTGAAGCCCTTTTCAGAGCTATCTGGTGTCACAGGCAAGAGAAGGTATCAAATGAATTTTGCAACCTAAAAGCACACAAGGAATCCAAATTCCCTGACCTGCTTTGCAACAACAGTTAAGCACACTAAAACAGACAGTGATGTAAGAAGCAGACTTTCTGATCTTGCTTTTTGGTTTGTTACCAAGGACTTCTTTCAGAACTGTACCAGGGTAGCAGGCTAACAAGCCTGCTTGCCCACAGATATACACATGGCTACTACCTTCTCTTCCACTTTACTTGAATTTCAGATTACTTACTGAAATGAGATACCAAGCACATCAATTAAAAAAAAGCCAAAAACAACCCCACAACAAAACCCACCACAAACTGTAAAGGGAAAAAAGCCCCCCAAAACAACAGCAACAACAATGTCCAGTGTTATACTGACATATGGAAGAGATGTCACAGAATGGATTCTTCTCTCCTCTAAATAAACTGGGTGGTATCAATGAAAATATCCCATATTTATAGCTTTTTTTTTTTTTTTTTTTTCTTTCTTAAGCCTCTTGATTTAGCTGACAGAATAGTAATAGCTCCCAGGAATTTATTCAGACTCTACAGGGATAACTGTAGTACACAAATCTATAAAAATTGGCTTACAGTTCACTCCTTCCAGCTCCCTCCCCTCCCTTGAGAATCCTAGCCTATTAGTTTAAGGGGGTTATCCACTCGGGTTCCCAGTGTATTTCCTTGGGAGCTTCTAGTTCTTTTAGACCTGTTGCAAAACTGTAGTGAGACAGCTAGTATCATCCATTTTAAATTGCAACTATTCCCCCATTCCCCATTACCAAATGTTGTTTCAAATGCCATGTCTTTTGACAGGAGTAAAAAAATCTGCCCTATCATTTTTTCTTGATATTTTCACATTGTAATACAATCAAAAGAAAAGTGCTTAGAGAATGAGGTGTCCATGCCAAGCCTTGGTGTTTAATTAATCTTCAATTCATATTTAGTTCCAGAAAATTATTTATAGCATCTTTGAAATTTGGATAATGGGCTGAGGGTTGTAGTATAGTGACTGTATTTATGGTCTGCAAGTGCTACAGGATAAAAGTAACAGGACTGCAGCATAAACATACCTGCACTTTCACATATGAAAAATTTCTACAGCTACTCAGAACTGAAAATATGTAATAAGGGGAAAGCAGACAATTTCTGACTTTCATATAGATGAGTGCCATTATCAGCAAAGACAAAAAGTAATTGAAATGAAAATATTCAACAGTGATCAGTCATCTGTGCTTTTGCTGAGTCACATCATGTAAGAGTTATATCTTATGTTGATTCTGGATTTGACTATATTTATGTAGGGTCTTTAGTAGGAAAAAGAGCTTAATCTTTTTAGGCCGAAATATCTAGACCGTTAATTCCTGTTACCTTTAATCTTGAGGGAGCCACGTAAAGAGAGCTCACAATTTAGATTTTCAGTATAAGCAAGGACTTGCAGTCCTTAAACAAAACAAGCATAACAAATGGTTGAGTAATTTTAAATTATTCTATAACGAGCAGACAGTAAACAAAATTCCTAACCACTTCAGAGGTTATTGGTCACTCTAAATTAAAAAGAAAAAATGCCATCTAAAAAAAATATTTTTTTATACCTTTCTTCTCTCTATAGAATCTTTTTATTTCTTGGTTTGGATCTTCATAATCCTTTCTTCCCTCTTGGGCTATGTGGCTACATTTATACAAGTAAGATCAGCCAGAACCTAGTTCTGACCCTGAGGACAAGTGGTACGCAGCCCGGTCCTCATCTGGGAGGGGTGAACTCCCATCTTTTGCACAGCCCCCCAGCCTGAGGCCAGTCCAGCCCTGCGCTACCCCCCAGCCATGTCTTTAC
This sequence comes from Ceryle rudis, assembly GCA_033439905.1. NCBI lineage: Eukaryota > Metazoa > Chordata > Aves > Coraciiformes > Cerylidae > Ceryle > Ceryle rudis. The sequence goes on along the minus strand of JAAGNO010018713.1, from coordinate 48,653 downwards.
ACAGCCTGGGGGAGTTAAACAGCATGGATCACTAAGGGCCAGCACATAAATCTGTGCCTTGGTCTGGCTTAATTTGCTAGTACCAACTAGAAAACAACTCTTTTCATTTCCATATATTAGGAAATTTTCAGTGAAACCAGACATCCTCCTCTTGCTATGGAATTTTACTTCTGTGAAATGCCTGGGAAAAATCATAGCACCACACAAAAGTAACAGTTGGTAGTCTCCTACTTAGACTGTGTTTGAAAACATGCTCGCAGCTGTAAACTTCTACATTCCTTTTAGCTGGAGCTCTTTTGGGGTTATTGTTTTGCCTTACTCTCTTCTCAGAGAGAATATTTTCCAGCTGTCAGTAAGGAAAAAAATATCTGGAGGTTAGACATCTAGCAGTGTTTTGATTACTACACATAAACCAGGAAAGTAAAGTTATAAAAAAAAAAAAAAAAAAAAAAAAAGAGATAGCAGATTTGAGCATGTACTTGCACACAAATTAAATACAAAATGTTGATTCCACCAGAAAAGTCAGCATTTCCACTCAGAATGACCCTTAGCCTTAGAATAAAATTAAGATTATCAAATTACTTCGGATGTAAAACTCAAAGTTCTGATTTGCACAATGGTTTGCAGTCTGGGCCAGATCCTGAAACAACTGAACAGCTATGATTTGACCTATAAACATCTCCGCTTATGCTTTCAGCTACTGTCCAGATACTTTCTATATACAAATTAGCGAAGTCCAAAGAGTATTTCATGAAATCAAATATTTGAGAGACCTTCATTTAAAAAATGTTCTGGGTTTTTTTTTTGGTCAAAACAATTATTTGGTGTTGCGTGGGTTTCATTGGGCTGAAGTTAGTATCCAGATTATACATGTAATTCCAACAGTAATAAGACTTCTTCCATTAAGAAGATTTTGCAGAAGTTCCTAAAGATGTTCAGTGCCTGGGTTTAATCTACCCTGGAAGCACATTTCTAAACTAGAACCACTTAAATGAAAAAAATTTATCCAGGACTCATTGTACCATGGGATCACAGCTGTTGACTTAGCATTTCAGAGACTGAAATTCCATCTTCAGTGTAGCTGTGTTTTGATCTATTCACTACTGTGTCTTGTCACCAAATTTATGAAAAAAAACTTGGAAAACAATGTTATGTAAATTTAATCCATGCAACAGTAGCATTATTTAGCCAGACATTACCACTGGAGAAATCCGTATTTCATTGTGTGCCTGCCGTGATATACAACATTCTGAACCTTGTTTCTAAACAATCTGAACAACCCCATCAGTTATATAAGACGAGACTTAGAGACATGATAATGAACAATTTGAGCACAGAACTGATAACAGGAGACACATCTAGAGAATATGTTTAGTGTGTACAGTCCTCTTGAGAGGGAAATTATGCTGGTAAATAGGAACTACACATGAGGCAAACTTCCTGTTTGTAATACCATAGCTGTCACAAGGGAGGAATCAATGTCACAAGCAGTTTGAACTTAAAATAATAGTGTGATCAACAGAAGAAGAAACAACAAGCTCAGATGCAAATACCTCCACAGAGTGCTTCACAGACTCAGCAAAGAATGTTGCTTTAAGGTCAATACAAGTCTCTAAACAAAACACTGGAACTTACCTGCAATGTTACCCCAGATGGTCCTCCTTGGCTTGACACCACAGTAGCTGCCTCAATGACAGGAGCGATAAAACTCAGTCATTGTGTTAAGATAACTAGGCAGCTAAGGGAATATACTACCATTTGGAAATTCCCTGGAGAATTTCAGTGAGCCAGATAAATGTCAGATATTATCAGAGTCTAAAAAAGATCAGCACACCCTCTTGCAGATGTGGGAGCGTAGGGTCTTCCTAGGAGACGGAACACCTCCCAGAACCCCAAACAAGTAAGAGGTAGTTACAGAAAAAGCCTTGTTTTCAGACTATGTATCTTTATTAGTGGTCCTTTATAAATAAAGCCTCATAACCTGAAACAAAGACTCATTCAGTATGAGAATAGCTCAAGAAACGACAACATTCAGGAAGGAAGAAAAATCCTCCCAAACTTTGACCATAAATAACATCCTATTTGCCTAAACAAAACACTTGAAATGGATATATTTGAGCACTGATTTTTAATTCCTGCGACCCCTGACTTTCCTCAAGATTCTCCTCTTCTGCCTGTTACCATTTCTCATTGCATGAATTTTGTGCAAACTCTTAAGCTCCTCTAAAGCACGTTCTGCTCCTATTACATGCTAGCTCCCAGGAGGATGCTATGGATAAACTCTGGCATATCCTAGAATCTCACCACATAGGGATCACATGAGTATTCCCTAGTCATGAACAGATTCATAATAGACAAACTTTATTAAAGCAGATGGTACAATTTTTAGAGCCAAATTCCCATAAATATTGGCCTTTACAAAATTTCATAGGACAGAATTATGCAATTCTTATGTAACATTCAAATGAGCTAGTAATTATTCAAATGAGTACCACTTAAAGTGTGAATGCATACTGAGAACTAATATCTAGATTATGTAGTAGAAGGGAAAACTCTAGAATTTTCATCTTTCAAAATCTAAGTGTTCAGAAATAGTAGAATTATCTTCTTGTATTTGCTACTACTTCATCACTTAATATTTTATGGGTTTAAGTTTTGTAATTCAAAAGCTAAACTAAAGCTACTTCATCATTAAAAGCAAAACTGAATTTGCCCAAGTTTTAAGATTTAATCCATAAAGAACTGTCATGTATGAAAAATGTTCTTCTGTGAAGAATTTCTTTTGAAGCATAAGGGGGAAAAAAACCTCCCAGGAAATTAAATGCATATTGGGAAAATTCTTTCAAAGGCTCCCTAACCAAACTTTCTTAGGCTCAAAAGTAATTTTTTTTTAAAATAGCATGTAAACATTTGAAAACCAATAGGAACAAGGTGTCTGTCAGTTTTACTTCTTAAGAATAAGCAACAAATACCTATTGAAAAGACAGTCTCTCTGATTTAGAAGTAGAGGGTTTTTTTAAAATGGTACTCTTACAAAATCAAACCAAACCGAAACTTGTTTTCCCATTCAACTACTTTCAGAAAGTTTGCAGAGCCAACATAGAAAAGGGTCTATGTATTAGAGAAGGTGGTTTTAATCCCTTTAATGAGGCAGCAGCCTCAGGGTTCTCTTCAGATCAGCAATGGGCTAACCCACTTGCTGCTCTGAGAGGTAGCTGTGAAGTGTACCCTTCCTTCTCCCAGGACCCAAATTATTACTTCCTCCAGTGGCCACCACAGTCCATTCCGATTTTTGTTGTGGAATGGAATGGCATCCTCCTCTACAGGTAGTGTCACATGGAACTAAAATGCTAACAAAGTTAAACAAGTTCTTTGGGACCTTCTATGGGCATTTAAAAATGTGCAAATAGCTATTGCTACCCACAAAAGCTTAAACAATCACCTGTAAATTCAGGAACGTTTAGAGTCTTTAAGTCTATGCTAGAAGTGTAAATGCCCTGATGTCTTCTGTGCCGTGGCTTCACAAGCACAGAATTAGAAAGACAGCAGGTCAAGTTTTGGGTGAGTCAACTCTTTCTGCAGCTTTCTCTCACTCAAAACTAGGCTATCTACATGCTCCGGACGAGAATATTTTAAATAAGCCCATTCCTTTGAAATTTATCTTAGGTAGTTAAGTACCAAGCATTTCTAAACAGGAAGTGCATACCAAACCCATTCCAAAATAAAGCAAATCAGGTTAAGTACTACACTGACAATGCTACAGATAGTTCTAACTATACCTGAACTGTCCTAGAACACAGAGATCTTCGAAAGCAATGTTGGCGTTTGTCTCAGAAATGAGAATATTTGTGCTGCCACTGCAATGTATTAACTGGAAAAAACTACTTTTACCGTGTCCAGCTCTGCAACCCTACACACTGACCTTTCCAGTAACGAAATAATACAGAAAGAATAAAAACATACTGAACTAGCCAAGAATTGCACTGAAACATATTCAGAAGCTAATAATTTTTGTCATCTCTTAACAACCAAGTACTATGTAAGTTTCTTGGCTGGGTTCAAAACCTGACATGCCACCTAGCCCTGTCAAGGAGTTTGCTCCTTCCTCATGCAAGGAAGGTGACTTTGAACAAAAATACATAGCTGAATTATGCTCCTGCATCATCATTTAAAAATAAACTTATAATTCACATTTTGTAAATTAATTTTCAAAACTTTTCTATTGATTCGTATGTATTCCTAACCCCTCAGATACGTACAATGCTCAGATTGTAACCATTTACATAATTATTCATAATTAGCAGGACTATCTGTGTATTACTTGTTATCTAGGACTTTCTGTTGATTACATGTATGCTACAAAGCAGATCTCAAAAATAGAAGCTTCCATTTAATCTTCTCTGCATTACACAGAAATATTTGGCACTTGTTCATAATACATTAGCTTCTAAGTAACATAATAATAGAGCTAGCTGTCTGACTCAGGGCTATTTCTGAAGCTGCTAATTTGATTTTTTTCCAATGAACAGAAAACTTTCCCTGTTATATATACCATTATGTGGCTTTTCTGCTTCCAATGAATTATCCCAGATTGCTACATAACTAGATAATCTGATAAGACAAATTTTGTTTGCTTCAAATAACCTTCATTCAAAGCATCCACTACATTCAGTGATTAATGTAAAATGAGGCTATAATGATTTTTTAATAAACATACCTTATACTTTTGACTGATTTATACAAAAGTAATATATCTCTGGTATCAAAAGAGGAGGCATGTATGCTCAGGGGGCTACACTAATGCAAATCTATAGCACAGCTATGGCACATTGGTAGATGGGCAGCTCGGGGGCACATTGATGCACGCTCACTGTGTGGGTGCAGTTGTTCTAGATTAACGTTACTCTTACAGATATATTTACTTGGTCTACATGAAGAGTTTTTCCCCATATCGAAGACAAAAAATCCAAACTTTGCAGTCATCAATATTACAGTATCCATTAAAAAAAATTGCATGCATATAAATATACCAGTAACATGCTTCTAGAGTAAGTCACAACTTAAAGATAACCCTAGAGCTGCGCACATTCTGTCCCATCCTGGACTAGCTCCTGAGCTCAATGGAGAAGTTTCAAGAAAAGATGGGGGAAATTTTTTCATTTTATGCTTAAAGAGCCAGAAAGACAGAGCTGAGGACTTTTAAAGGGGTAAAAGTGAGAGTTCTCTTGTGTAGTGAGTACACAGAAACTTATTTGGCAATTCAAAATTTCAGATTTAGAGTTTGGTTTCATTATTAGACATTGCAGACACAGAACATGGAAGACTGCATTTAAAAATTGAATTAATATAACTTTATTTACAACTGGTTTTACTGTAAGAAATGGACTAGCAATCATACGTAATTTAGTCAACGTGTTGCTAAGCAACAGACTTGACCCTACACTTCTTTCAGTTAAGAAGGATTTTGCCAGTGAGGAAGCAACTTTATGTCCCATCCCTGCCCTGAAACTGTCAAAGATCAAATAACCCTGGAGCCATCCAATAACGTAGATTGGATAAACACAATGTTTGATTGGGTTCCAGTTTCTCATAGATGAGACACTAGGGCTGGTTAAGGGTAATTAGCCAGGTATTTGTTTTTCCTCTTAGGTAGCCACAAATCAAAAGATGTGCAGTTTCTCATAAAAGATTTAATTGCTAATGACCTCTAAATGTATCTCCTGCTTTATATTCAGCTGATATTAAAATACATTTGCATTTCAATAACAAAATCCAAAGTAATCTGAGAATTTACTTCCATTTGCTGATCCCACATCTCAGATTTTGTTTGCTATAACCAAACTACTGACTTTTCAAAATGTGAATCTGAACAATTCCTGCCGGAGTTTTAGCGTTATTTTTGTCAACCCCTTAGGGAGCTGAAAGAAGTTAATTCAGAAAGAGTAATTTTCTGGTCATTCAGATCCAAACTGAACTTCATCACTTAGTGAATCTAAGAGAAGTAAATTAAATTACTATGGTACTCTGTTTAATCTGATAATCACCTCCTTGTGCATCAGAGAATCCACTAGATAAAAACAGAAGTCCCTCCGATTACCACCCCAAGATTTGGGCACAATCCAGGTATTGGGAAAGGAGACAAAAAGTGATCCATAGTTTGTGTAACAGAACACCAGAGATGATGGTGGTAATGCTAGTGGCAGCAGAGAAACAATGGAGAGAGTAAGATGAGAAAGAATTTTCTTGTAGGGAGCACCTTCCAGTAGAAACCCTTCCTTGTTAATATTGCTGGCACAGAGTCCAATACCTGACAACAGTGGGTTAACAAAGCATCAATATATGACAATTTATATTTGTGCAACAGTTATGAAGCTTTCAGTACTGCTGCCCATACTGCTGCTTTTGTGAATGAGAAAAGGACTTTGGCAATCACCTTTAGAATTCTTAGTTATTTTCTCCAACAGTTTAAAGTAGCAATAATATTTAAGTAAATACATTTCTTTGTTTCACCTTTCATATCTGCTTTCATAAAAGGAAAGCAAGTAATGACTGCTACAGACATGATAATAGCAGATTTCATGTGATCTCGCATCAGTCATTCTGATTGCTGTCCTCTGAAATAGTAGCATTACCTCTTCACCACCAAAGTTATTTTCAGAAAGACCAATCATCTGTAATTACAGATGAATGATGGGAGATGTATGTGTAACCAGCTCTTTCCAAGTCACCAACTCCTAACTGATGAGTACCCAGAGAAACCCCACATTTGTAACAAGCTGGGAACTTATTCCTAGCTGTGTGTGAAGATTCATTCAGTGGGGCAGTTCAGGGACAGAAGGGGAAAAAAATATCAGACTGCACCCTTCCAATTCCCAAGGAGACTTCATCTACACATTTTTCCTACACCTTTGTCTTTTGTTCTATCAACTGGAAGATAAAATAGTAATATACAAAATTATGCTACCTTATGATGTGCAAGTTACCATATTTCACCTTAAGGATCGTAAATATAAATTTACACAAACAGATCACGAAGCAGTGTAGGACCTGGATTGCAACACAAAAGTACCACCCATCAGCTGTCTTAGAATTTTTGACCAAGCTAACAGGGAGATTCATACAGTTCTGTAAGGACAGAAAGATGCAGAAAGTAACCAGGCATCTGGAGACCGGTAGCGTATGTTATGAAGGGAGTTGGAAGAATAATAGATGGAAGTTTCTTGTTAAAGCAAGAAGAATGCATGCCTCTAGGCTGCAATAAAGAACAAGACATCCCAATTCCCATTGTCCTTAAGTAACCACTGCAGCCATCTCTGCAGACATCTCTGTGGCATTAATGTAATACTATTTATCCAGGTCTTCCTCTCCCAGATACACAAACTAAACTTTCTACTTGCAGGTTTGGTCATCTGTGCTTTGATATATAGGTCATATAAAAAAATGAAACTCTCAGAAACCAGCTTGTGTTAAGGCATCCAAGAAATGCTTAGTTGGTGTAATTAAATTTCTTCATTCTTCTATCAACAAGAATTCTGCTAATAAAAGACAACATTGCCTTTGTGGTATATATTAAAAAAAAAATCTTCTAAATGATTCATTATTTTAAAAAAAAGTTGCCTCATGTACAGAAAGAACAGGTCAAGAACCTCTTGCACAAGATTTTTTTTTTTTTTTTTAAGAGTTAGGGTATCATTATTTCAGTAATTGTGTAGAAATCTGGAAGCAGTTTTTGTTATAGAAAACGTCTTATGAAAAAGGTCCTTTCAGGCTGGGAAAGGAGTGCTGGATTATGAACCACGTTATGCAAGCCTACTGCTCCAGAAGCCAAAGCCCTGCCCCATCAATTGCATAACCAGCTCCAAGGGAGATCTGAGCCCAGCTCCTTTATGAAGGAGCCTCGATGGAAATTCAGCAAGTTACCAGCCTTCCTAGGCAATAAACAAGGCATTTACTGTCACTTGGTATTTACTGGAGCCAATTGTGAGCAATTTGATCCTCCCTCCCCCCACTTCTTGTTTCACAGGATAAACAAAGAAACAACTTACAAAAAAAAAAAAAAATGACACTAGGCAGACTGTCTCCTGTTGACACTATTCTGATCTGGGAATCATATTGCCCCTTTGAAATGCTGAACAAGCCTGTAGGCTGCTGGTACAATTCTGAAAGGAAGTGGGAGAGGCCAAAGCAAACCAAGATGCTCTGCAATGGAATGCACTAAAGAAAACCGAGTATTTCAACCAGCATTTAAATACCTCAACTGGGACAAGACCTACTGATCTCATCCTTAACAACTGAAACCACTACAAAAAAATAGAGGGCTGATTTATATAGACATAAAAAAAAAGTAGTCATGCTTTCTACATATCAAGGACACCTTAACCATTCAGTTACCATGTTTTTGCTGTACTATTCTTTCTAGATTGCAGCTCTCAGTCCTGTTACATGGCATGCCAAACTGTTTTGCCAGGTTTATACAGGTAACATATTATAGAAACAAAAATAGCAGCACAACTTTAATTTCGTATGTACACCTGCACTGATTCTTGATAAGTATTATTCTTCCTCTATCGTTAGTACTGCATTACTAAAGCCCTCTGCATGCATATTGTTCTCATCTTTACTGATCTATGAACTGATTTAACATGAAGGATGCCACACTGCTGCTTTTCCATTACAGTAAAAGGCAAAAGATGAAAAGAAAGATACAAAGCCTGAGTCTTGATAGCCCATTGGGCAAGTCTGGTCAAGGGATGGCATTTTCCACAGCCAAAATGACAAAAAGAATTAATGTGAATATTGTAGTTTATAAGCTAAACTCTATATAAGCTTATAAATTTATAAGCCCATAAGATTATAAGATAAATGCTCTTGTCCCCCTCACCCCCACCCCTTATTTCTTCTTCCCTTGTCCTTACAAGAAAAGATGACTAGAGGTTTCACTAAAACACCAGGCTGGAATCAAGAACGGCAAATGTTGGAACAGATAGGAAAAGTTTGGTTAGATTTAGCTTTGCACAAAATTCTGATTTACCCTTGATTTTAAAAACTGAATATGAATATATAATGCCAGACATAAGTCTGGCATTACATTTTTCTAAATACCACATTTGTCGATTACTGGTTAGGGTAAGGAATTTTTGAGGAACAGCATGTAAATTTATATTGATTTCCTTACAGCAGCAGTTTTTCAGACAACATCTCCTGGGAAAAAAAAAAAACAACTTGTTATTCATAAAATATATTGTTTTGTCAATCATCTTCCTGCAAAGCATTCAGCAGAACCAGAAGACCTGAAATGGGAAGGAGTCAAGTAGGCAATTCTTAAAATTCCATTATGTATATATCTGAATATTCATTTACCAAAAATATCACTATAGCCAGAATTTTCAATGAACTTGTAAGTTCATTGTAAGTTGCTCATTTACTATCCATTGTGGTAGCTAATAACACAGATCATGCTTTAAGAAGACACATGCAGCTTCTGAAGGAAAGGATATCCAAATGTATTCTTTGTGTAATTTAAAAGTTAATAGACATATCATACCATAAAAATTACTCACATTTTTAATGCAAAATATTAGATTCACAGAAAAAAACCCCAAACATTAGTACAGATACCTACAGAGTACAGTTGAGCTAGGTCATAAATGAGCAACCTGTGTACCTTATTTTTAATCTGAAATTTAATTCTCAACATAATCGTCTCCACAAACAATTACATAGGCTGAATTTTGTTTCACTGAAAGTACATAGATAGAAACTAAAGAAGTTACAGCTGCATCTACTTATAGACAGGACTTGCTTAATGGTTATAATCCAGGTCTGCTTCCCAAGATTTAGTTATTATTAAATAAGTGCAAATATAATTTTTTTTAAGCTTAAGTATGTTTGCAAGGAACTGTTCTCTGGCAGTGATTAAGAGGAGGTTTGAGTTAGGACCCATAATTAGCCTACAACATAAGAGGAAGAATTTGTGAGAGGACATCCCAGTGCTTCTCACCAACTGCTACTCACTTTGTTGCAAGGGCTGCTTGTCTTCACAAAACTCTGACAAAAGCATCAATTATCCATAAAGTCACATACAGAACAGAGCTTGACAAATTTGTGTAACTTACAAGGGGAAAGATCAGCATGTAAGGCAACTGTATTTTTTGCTGCATGTACCAGAGCATTCAATTTATCATATATATGATATATATATAGAGAGAGATAAATATAAAATAGAATCATGGAATGGTTTGGAAAGGACCTTAAATGTCCTCTAGCTCCAACCCCCCTGCCACAGGCAAGGACATCTTCCACTACACCAGGTTGCTCAAAGCCCCATCCATCCTAGCCTTGAACACTTCCAGGGAGGGGGAATCCACAATCTCTCTGGACAACCTGTTTCAGTGCCTCACCACCCTCACAGTAACAAATTTCTTCCTAGTATCTAATCTAAATCTACCCTCTTTGGGTTCAAAACCATTTCCCCTCATGCTATCACTGTAATACTCTAGAGCAGGGACAATACTAAATGGAGTAAAAGCAGGCTGACAGTAGATTTTTAAACCCAGCTATCAACATTTGCATGTTACCAGATGATCCATTCTTGGATCATGCCAATCATTCTTGTATAGGCAATCTAGACAGTTGTGCAAAATCTTCACTGCCAAAAGCTTTATAGGATGGCAAGTTACATTAACAATGTTAAACACATAGTTCAAATGTCATATTGAATATGAATACAATTGAGTGTATTACAACATACCTAGGAAGGAAGAAGAAAGGACACAAAAGCATACATTTGAGATGGAAGCCATCTTAAAAAGCAGCAACTCTCAGGAAGACCCAAGGACCATTGTTAACTAACCCAATTTAGCTCTTTGTGCAACCCTGTAATAAAAGGAGTCAGCAATACCTACATTAATAATTTTAGTACTTCAGTAGTTCTTTACAGTGGACTTTTTCATATTTGTAACCAAAAATATCAAGCAGAAACATAATACTTCACATTTGTGAGTATCTTTGGAAAGACAACTTCTCTTCAAATGCCCTATCCACACTTCAAGAATGACAATATTTTGGAAAGCTTAAAGCCCAGAGGCCCTAGCAGTGATAGAGGAAATATAAAGTTAGAAATAGAAAGCTCAGCTTTGTCAAGGAAAATTTTGAAAGGTGACACTACTAAGCACAGGTATTTCTATCTTTAAAAACACTTTTCAGGTTTGCTGATAAATAGAAATGGATGCAAGACAGTCAGTGTTAATATTTCTCACCAGTGAGGTTCCACTATTTTTGATATTTTTATCAGGGTAGGTGTCAGAAGAATCTCTCACCTAGCTATTTACTTAACAGTAGAGGGGTCTTAATGGAATGCTCTCTTTTAATTCTCTGCTAGCAGCATTTAATTACCCAGAATGCAAATAGCTGGACATCCATCCAAATTAACAGATGAACTATAGCTGCCTGTCATGTCATCTATATGTCAAACTACATAATCTACTAGCTGTTTGGCTATAAACTGTATGAAAGTACAATATAACTAACTACATGACAGCATACAGACTAATTATGAACACAGCAGAATGCTAGAGGCTTCTGGAGAACCAGACACAGCAATTCCTTGAATAGCAAACATTAAGTACTTTAAGAGATATTTCTTAATCACAATTAACTACACATAATGAAGAAGCCAGAGTTAAAAAGCAAGTGAGATATTTGCTTGGTATTCAATAAGAATAATTAAGCTGTTATATCAAGGTATCATTTTGCCTCAGAATGTACATCAAATGGTAGTACATATACTTTGTCATGTTTTTCAACCAAAGTTTTGCTCCACAGAAATGTTTTCTGAGAATCTTCAGTGAAATACTTCCACAATCCCATTGAAACCTGCAGATTCATAGACTAATCATAATGAGAAGTCCCTTCAATATTTGCAACTTTATTGTTAAGCATAGCTTAAAAAAATTTCCACCTGAAGCCCTACCAGATCTGTAGCTTGGTCAGTATCTCTAAATTGGGGGAAAACAGTCAACAGGCTTGAGGGCAAGACTCCCATCTTAGAAGAATGGGAAGGATTTAGACAGGCTGGAGGTTGGGTCAGCAGGAACCTTATGAAATTCAACAAGGACTAGCACAGGGTCCTACAGTTTGGGATGGAACAACCCTGTGCAAGAACACAAGCTGAGGACTGTCTGGCTGTGAGCAGCTGTACTGAAAAGGAGCTGGGTATCCTGACTAACATCAAACTGAACATAAGCCCACAGTGTGCTCTAGCAACCAAAATGGACAATAGCATCCTGACCTGTATTAACAGCAACGGGCCCACAGACAGAAGTGATTGTCCACCCTACACTTGGCACTCCTTAGGCTGCATCCAAAATACTGTGATCCATTTTTGTTTCTCCAAAAACCTACAAGGAAGTTATCAAGGAGACAGAAGCAGGCTCCTAACAGTAATTTATGGCAGAAGGATGAGAGATAAATGACAGGCTGAATCAAGAGGGGGTCAGATGGATACAAGGGAGGGGGGGGTGGGTTTGGGATGACAGACAACAAACAAAACTCTTGAGCATGAGGTTGCTTATTCTCAGTTCTTGAAGGTTTTCAAGACCCAGCAGGTTAAGGCCCTGAACAGCCTGATTTTGTAGATGACTCTGCTTTTGGTAAGAGTTTGGACTACTTTATGTCCCGAGATCCTTTCCAGTCAGAATTAACCTATGGTTATACTGACTTAGTAAGCAAAATTGGGCCCTGTCTTTCGGTAATTGTTAACCAAATTCAACAGCAGAGAGAATAAAAGATCTTTCACCAAACATGCTTAGACTTCACAAAAGCATTCACTACAGAGAACATTAGGAACATGCGTACTGATAAAGTAAAAGTAAATAAATAAAAAAGGCATTAATCTTTTTTTTTTTTTTTTTTTTAAAAAGTGAGGAATAAGCATACTAGATGCTAGCTTTGCTACTTCGAAATGATCATGATATACATGGAAACAAGAATTTCCATGACAAAATTCTTGTATTTATACATGAGGAATACTGTTTCTCCTATCCCTCCCATCAAAGGGAGGTTGTGGAAAAATCATCCTGGGTCTGAGATACAATCTTTGAGCCTTATTTTTTGCCTCGGTAATAGTAAGGTTTTGCAGTTACTGTGTTTATGGAGAATCTTGAATCCTAATTCACATATATACAGCTATAAAATCTACCAATACAGAAGGATACCTAAATCTACACTGTGGTTTGTTTACTTATATACATGAATATTAAGGGATTCTACATCAGTATTTGAAGTCAAACAGAAGTAAGTTACTATAAGCTGAAAATACCCAAATTATCTAAAAGTATTTTTTTTTTCTAATGCTCAGAACTTTATAAGCAGTGAACAATCACAGATATTTAGATGGATGCCTTAATTCTATAAATGAAATTCTATTCTTAATTTTCTAAATCAAGACCTTACGTTTGCCATTGAGTAGACAGTGGGCCAAACAGAATTAACGTATAGAATCATCACAAACATCATCATCTTCTCCAATAATACATTTAATGCGAAAAGTTCAGTCATCGAGACAATTTTCTCCACACTTTAAAAAACAAAAAAAAACCACAAAAAACCAAACCAAACCAAAACCACAAAGCAGCATGTAGTCCTATTAAGGTCAGCTGAATATGAGCTGCAGGACTGGGCAGCTGATCTATGATACTGAAGTAAAATTTTAGAGTATTTAACAGACATTGTTAATGAAATTCACAAGGCTATAAGCTTCCCAAATAGCAATTTCACTGTCATGGATTATTTACAAATATTGTCTTTGTGACCATGTTTTTTCTTCAATTTCTGACATTTTTTTTGAGCAAAAGTTCCAGTAAATAAATTACAATGGAAGCAGAGCATCCTGGCTCAAATAATGAAACCTTACACTGACTTGCCAGGTATATATGCAGTCTTGCCCAGTGAACTCTTAAGTTCACCTCACAGATAAACTAACTGGGAAGGTTCTGCAGCACAACAAACACTTTGCCAGACCATATGCTCCTTCCAAGACCATATGCCCATTGTGACAGTCCCAGATTAACCCAGTTTGTGTGAATTCAAGACCCACACATGGCATCTTTGTAGGCCACAGAAATAAATCACAGAGCCCCCTTTCTCTCTCTTAAAAAAAACCAAACAAACTGAAACACCCCAACAAAAAGCCCAAACCAAAAATCAACCCCCTAGCAAACCAAACCTACTCCCTTGAAAAATACACCTCCCACCAAAAAATAAGACACATTGCCCCCCCAAACAAACAAGCAAAACAAAAACAACGAGAAATCAACTCACACAAAGCATTTTGATTTCTTCTTTTGAAAGTACTACAGACTTTCACTACAGACTAAGGAAAAGCTTTGTTTTTTTCTTGTTTTATTTTTTGTCCAGGTGAAGCAGAGTCAAGGGTAGAAATAGTAAAAGAATTTGTGTTATTAAATTTGTTAAAACATAAAAACCTAAGTTAGGGCATTTCCAAATTAAACCCAAACCGTACACCAGTTACAATGCCCCTAAAATTTAGAGGAACATGTTCGTCTGCAAGTCTTTTCTTCTTTAAATGCACAACCAATTTTGTTTTACAAATGAAATAAGCAGTATGTTCAATATTCCATTTGCAAGTGCATTCGTTCTTACAACTTAAATGCCTCACTAACTTCACACATTCAAGCTTTTCTACATGGTTGCTTCATATTAAACAATTCACAAGAAACAGAAAATATCACAAAACACTTCTGTAATCAGGCCATTGTACTATAAATTATTTTTGTGTAACAGAAACTGTGCTAATAAATACAGAAGCAGCTGGTAGAGAAGCCTTTATGGTTAAATGACCATCATCTCTTTATCACTGGTTAAGCAGAGGGGAATTCCTAAGGAGACAAACACTTGTAAGAAGCTTACCTCCCAGCTGCCAGGTTATGCAGATTAATGGCATTGTCAGTCACACCAAATCACCATGATTGTTATTTCACTTTTGTGCAAGTATTCTGTTGCTTGCTAGTTTTGTATTACTAAAACCAGCTTATCGGGGGGGGGGGGGCACAGAAACCCCCCCCAGTTGGGATAGGGGAAGAGTCATGGAGGGGGGACCCTGCCCCCCCAAACGGGGTGTGCAGAATGATGGTGGGGTGGGGAAAGCAGAGCAAGGGTGGGACGTGATGGGGGGGATGTAAAGGATGGAGTCCATCTAGGGCACAGTGATCGTGAGATGATTGAGTGTTAAATCCTTGGGGAAACAAGGAGAGGGGATAGTAAAATTGCC
>JAAGNO010018713.1:0-32692 GCA_033439905.1 Ceryle rudis | reverse complement strand
GGTGTGGTTGGGGCGGTGTGGTGTATGGTCGGGCGGAGGGGGGGGGGGAGAGAGGGGGGGGGGTCGGGGGAGGGGGCAGCAAGGTTGTATACCAATGCTTCAAGTAAACATTTATGTTTACTTTCATATTGAGCAGCAGTTGCAAAAGGAGCTACAGTAGAGGACGAACCCTAAGGGCTTGGAAGCCACCAGCAAAACACAAGTTTGTCATGAAGCTCCTTCAGGCCAAGCGGACTGTAATTTCATAATAACCTAAGATCAAAGCATCAGTATATTTAATGTGCCAATGACATTCAGAATGGCTCTACAGCATACTTCATACTAGAAATGCTCTTTTTGCTTTGGGAAAATACCATCCTATGCCAATTTTAGACAGAAACAAACTCTGAAGCACACTAAAGCTTCCGTGAAAGCATTTCAATGTCTGTCTCTGCAACATGATACTGAACTCACTACATTTACTGCCAGCAAATGATGACTACTAGTCCTGATGGTCAGTATCTTAGGACATATGGGCTTGTTTGTTTAAGCACCAAACACATGATGAGCACTCTAAAAACAATCTCAGCCTGCACCAGCAATTGCAATGAAACCAGAATGTTATTCCCCACATACTTAAAAAAAAATAATCCAGACTGCTTGTTTCTGTGCAGCCACTATAGTACAACCTGCTTCAGGTTTCTGCCTCCAGCTTTGAGTCTTTCCTCTTAGATCTCTTTCATCTTCATGAAGCAAGTTTAATAATGATCAGAACTGGAACTACATCCAGTAAGTTTAGCAAGTCCATGGTGTCATTACTGTACAATCAGTATTATTTTTCCCCTGTGTGAGTATAAGGGATCTTGCAAGAACCTGTAGCCACATGTGAGGCAGCTTACATGGAACTGCTGCACAGCCATGTGGCTGCTTTTCTACCCACAAAGAGCTTTTGTAAATACTTTAACAGTAACTCATCACTGCAGTTCATGCCACTGCATTTTGATAAGGGAACAGTTTTGGTCTCCTTGATGGTAGTCAAGTATTTGGAAAAAACATACACAGGCAAAAGTTTACACAAGTAAGTGTGCTAGTTTATAGGTTGATAGGTTGTATACAGCTTGGAGATAAATACTACATCTAACTGGCTCAAATGGTATTTAGGCACCTGACAAAACCAACAGGAATCACAGCAATATATTCAGTAGTAATTTTTACTTTTAAATTAATTCTAATATGAAAAAAAGTTCTCAGGGGGAAGTCAAAACAATGTAATGAAATTACTGGTCTAGCCAACCATCTGCTAGCTTATTTAGAAACAAATCACAAAAATCTAAAAAATTTTTTCACTAACACACCATGATATACCTCACTATTCAAGATGCAGCAAGATGACTAAAGACAACATGAAATTAGACTTTCACAGGCATACAAAAGTGTCAGAATAAAAATTGTCCTTATAATTTAAAAGTTGGTTATATGTTTTTCAAGTTCAAAATTCCATCTTTCCATTATGGGTTTGGTTTCTTCCCCTAATCACTCAACAATGCATTAGAACCAAATACAAAACATCATAGCCTCACACCAAAGCAATGACTTACATAGACTGCCAAAACAACAAGAAACTGATAAAACCCAACAATTACAGCTACAACTAGAAAATTAGATGAAATAAAAACCATAACAACAAACCTTACATGAAAAAAAGTCAAACTCTTCACACACCTGCATCAACCTCCCAGCTCTTCAAATTTTCAGTTCAGAATGCCAAACCTTCCTGCCATGACCTATCTTTTATTCTGAATTTGCAGGTCACATGGCATAGCAGAACCTTAATTCAGCTGGGTGTGTCAGGTGTTTTGATAATACCAGTTACCAAAACATCCACGATATAGTCTGTTCACCTGTGAGATAGATTACCTTGTCAGTGAATAGCCTTGCTTTCGGAGTCAAGGGGGAGCAGGGTATCACAGATGTCTTCAATATAATGCTTGCGGAAAGCTTCAGGGAACAACCTGGTTGAAGAGGGAACGTGGATAAGGTTACAGCCCATCAGTGTGTGCCATATTTTCTCCCCCACAACTCAGTTAAGAGATGGTGAAATCCTTTCTGTTCTTTTTTTTTTGTCTTAGCAGGAAAGTCTTTGAACCAACTCGACCTTTTTGCAAGTGCAGGGATTGAAAATGTTGCCCTGATGAGCTGCATAATGATAGATTCTGATATAAAACTTCAAATGTTCTAAACCAAATAATTGTATAAGAACCACACAGCATGCATGCTATTTTTTTCTGAAATATGCACAACAGAAAATGTGCATCTATTTCCAACACTGTTCAGAAGCATAATATCAAATCAATTAGTAGAACAGACAATGTTCAGAAGGACAGTTAATTCAGATGTTAGAAAGGGTACAGTTTTAAGCCTGTTTAACTTGTTGCACTGTAGGATATGATTCAATACCCAGCTCCTTCCGCAATTACAGTCTATAGAGAGTGAGACAATAGCATTGTCTATGGCAGTTTGGCAAGCTGTCACAACTTACAATATATTCTGAAATATAAACACAGTTTTCAAATATACTGACAATTTTTATCTCATGAAATAGAACTTGCTCCATATACCCACTCAGCATGCTTCAGGGACTTCTAAAATCTGCTTATTATGTTTCCCACCCTTCTACGCACTGATAACCAATCAGACCTTCTGCTTCATGTCTGCATTCACTAACCACAAGATAGTCTTAAACAAGATTCTAACAGACAGATTTTGTGCTTGTTTCACCCAGGAATAATCTGGAAAGAAGCCTTCATAACTTCAGATTTTCATACTTTAAAAACAAACCAACCAACCAAACAAAAAAACAAACCACCACCCCCCACACACCAAAAATACCCAAAACACACAAAAAAAGCAAACACCAAACCAAAAAAAACCCCCACCAATAACATTTTAAAGCAGAGCTTAGAACTATTCACTTTATTTGGACTGGAAAGACCTTTCTAGACGGAACAATACATAACCTCTACTGTTTGCTTTGATACCAAACAAGGTATCTCCCTGCCCAAGAGGTTGCTGCCTTTAATTTAGCTGAATTAATCTTGTATATAAATGTTATTACATGTTTACAGCATTAGAAGATATTATCTTGGTGAAACATTTTCAAAGTACACTTACTACACATTTTATAGGAAGAATACGTGCATGCAACACTAGTATTGAAACTACAACCACCACAACTAATAGCCGTCCTAGTAATGAGAAGGTGTCACATATCCCTGAAATGGGGGGAAAAAAAAGAACTAGATTCTATTTCTCTGCCACTAGAGTACTGACTAACCACTGGCAATTCTGTTAACTCTCCACTTCTCCCACCTAAGGTCTTATGAACAGATACATACATACAATTTAAGGCAGACAACCATTACGTCCTTCTTACTCTGTATTACTCACCATTAGTGTATTATGAAACAAACAAGAGACAAGCAAGAAATAAAGGGCCATAGCATATTTACAGGAACATTACAAACTTATTTAGGCTACCTTATTATTCATATATAATTAAATATCATATTAAAAGAAATCATAACCTCCCCTCCCAAATTGCTCCTCATGCAGCAATTACATTCACCTTCTACCAGAAACATTTGAATAATGTCCCTGAAAGGCCCTGAGACTAAACACACCAGATGGGATAGATGAGATATCCTGGGCTTTTGCATGAATTATTTCAATCCATCATAATTTGGAAGACTCATAGCTGCTGTAATACTGGAAAGCTTAATTTGATTTCCATTTATAAAGTAGGGCTTTGATGGATGCTATAAAACAAAGGATAACCATCTAGCTACTATATCTTCTCTGCATTTTTGTTGACAACAGAGAACTGAGGGCTCCGACTCATGACCTACAACAGTTTAAACCAATATGCCAGCTGTGACAACTGAGAAACCAACACACAGCAGTCCTATAGTAGCAAGGGCAGCCAAAGTGAATCTCCTGCAAATAACACTGGTAACATTTTAGGCCACGACAACATATACCATTTATGAATCAGAAGCCTAAAAAATTTCTAGTCAATAGTAATGTATTGAATGGATTAGAACAAAAATAATTGTGCGCACACACCCAATCAGTAGAGAATCTGGAAATTAATTTCATGATCACACTAGTCATAAAACATCTCATGTTTAGTGCTATCTCCTTCATTTACTCAAAAGTCAGCTTCTGGATCAGCTCTGGAAGGGAAACAAGTTTGAACTTTGTGAAGCCGAGTGTTGATGTTCCATGTTTCACACCGCATTACATTCAGCCCTGGGAACTTCTCTTTAGATCAGGTGTTAGCAGCTGATAGACACACAGGCCAAGAGAATAAAAAATTGGTTAACAGTTAAAATATAACAAATTATATTTCCTTTATGTAAAGAATCATTGGGTAGGTACAAATGCAACATAAAAGATTCATTTGTTTCCAGTGAATGTAAAATATTACTATTTTAATGCCCCTTCACTTCAGAATGTCAAGAATGTCCTCATCTAGGTTCTTGGTTTTCTGCCAGGATGAGATCTGGCAAAGGACTCTGATGGGCTCTTTTTAATTCAAGACCCTCTGCTGCAAAGATCTCCCACAGGAAAGTATTTTTAAAAGCACAATGTATCTCCTCCTCTCAGAAAATATTGCCAGACCTTCATGCTCTGCCTTTTAGATATTCCCACTTGTATTGCATCTTTGCAAAACACACAGCTGACTTGGGTTCATTTGGATTCAAGGTGCAGTAATGCTCCTCACATGAAGGCTCAGACTGGCTTCAGTATCACTGAGGTCCATGTGCTCGTAAGTCAGTGTCCCAGTGAAAGGTCTTGCCCCTTCCTGCCTCTGCTTTTGGATTCTGCTTTACTGCTCACCAGGTTTTGGCAAAACTAGGCAGACAGCTCTGCTCTTTCCCCATTAGGTGAGCCTCTGTGATATCCTGGCTGATTTTTTATGTAATCCCACAAAATTTTATTTATTTACTTTTAATATAATTTCTTATGCAACAGTGTCATAACTTTTGGCAATCAGAATTGCCCAAACAGCAGACTTCTGTTTGCAATTTTGAACTCAAAGAGCTCATATCAAAGGTAAGTATATTATAACTAATTTAATTTACATCTCAAACCTAAACTATTAGCAAACAGAAGTAGAGGCCCTGAGCCAAGAAGCAAATGAAACCTACATCAGCACGGCTATCCATAAAAGTCTAAAACGATGCAGTAAGACAAACAAGCGAACTTCTGCTCTAAGACAGGGTAACTGCAAATACTTACTACGCTCCTACATCCATCATCCCATAACATTCCACATTTTCTTGGGGGCCAAGCATGCAACGGTTTACGTTTAAACTGAAGCGTTAACAAGTGGCTCCCTCTACTGTTACAAGTGTGTCAGTACTGGTATTGTTTCCGGAAACATTTTAAAATTGTTTTGTGACCACCAAAACCATTACATAAAATTTAAGGACTGAAACGCTCAGAGTTTGGATTCATCTTTAACATTTGTTTTAAAAAGGGTGCGTGCGTGTGTTGCTATACCAAAATGCATGCAAGCCAGCTTTCTATTTTTTAATAATACCCTCTAAATAATATTTCGCTCAGCAAAGTTTTCTTGAAGTTAGGATTACTAAGACTCAATATTTCGAATGCTCATTCAACAGCCAGCAAGAAAAATTATACATTACTTTGGAATCGAATTACAATGATTCTTATACTTAATGTCAGATGACAAGTAAAGAAAGCTTATCTGGTATTGAAATAACTCCGATGTGTTTGGACTACAGTTTCTATTTTATTTAAACTATGTAATATTTTAGTTTTCTTATGTACACTATAATTTCTGAAAGACTAAAAAATGTACTCAAGTGGAGACTGAGAAGGGGAACTGCTGTATTCAAAACCAGCTTCCTCTTAAAAAATGCCCTGAATTAGCCATTTAAAATGATATAACATAATCTTACGGAATTTAGCTAGTCATAAGGCGGACAGCACAGCTTGGTTTGTCATACACAGCTGCAGAGTCTCAACAGTACAATGGAACTGCATTCTAAAGATAAATGCATACACAAGTGGAAAAAAGTACACATCTCAAATCCACCTGTTTTTTAAATTTCATCGTCTATCCCTTCTACTTGAGCTTCGTAGTATTTCCACTGTATGCACAGAATTACAAACCACCATGTATGTAGAAAATCGAACACCCACAGAAAGCCATCAGGGGCAAAAATACTTTGGACAGGATTAGTTACACTGCTGTAAGTCTCTTGGGTTTACATTCCGTGATAAAAGAGAGAAGCACATCTAGTTTTGCAACCGGACTCTTCCAAATACTAGAATACACTACCACAGTTCACACTGCTTCACTCAGTGGATTAGGTAGTCTTTGAACCTGCACAGTAATTATTATTTTAAACTGTATTTGTCAAAATAACAGGTTCTGGCTCCCCAGTAAAACAGAGCCATTCAGAACATAAATCAGGCCTGGATCTAAAAATAGTATTGGATGCAACCTACAAGAAAATTCCAGCAAGAAAGACATTCATATCAAACACAGCCTGCAAGCTTGTGAAACAGAAGGAAACACTGCCGGTATTAGAAAGACACTGTATGATTCACTGTTTTTCATGGAACTTTCTCAGGCACTTTCACTGCTGTTGCAAAAGGCAGTTCAGAAATGCTCTTCCAAAACACAAACTACCCAAATATGACACTGAAAAGGAAAGAAAAAACCAGCAGCACTAGCACTGAACTAGGACTCATTTGTAGCTTTGCTTGTTTACAACTGGAATAATAACACTGTTTATGTTACATAACACCTATCTTAAAACTTAGAAAAAAAAAAAAAATTCCTCCCAACAGTAAACTGTTGAATTTATTACAAAAATCTTGCACTTGTCCTCACACCAGGAATGAGAGTCAAAATCTGGAGAGAGATGTTCTATAAAGTGTTAAAGGGAGGGAAGAGAGGAATGCTGCACCTTCACTCATAGGGGATGGTCCCTGTTATTTTCCACTCAAAACACTGCTTCTAGATGTGTTTTTTTTAGCAACTAAAGCATACTTCAGGAACAGACTTCAGAGAAAGACATAAAGATTACAACATATGTATATTTTCACACCAGAACCTAAAAAATTGAACATGTACGCAACCAGGATACACATAAGTAAAAGAAGACAAGTTCCTCATGCTCATTCACACATGCATGCAGGAGGTTTAAGGGAGCCTATAGGTAATATTAGGCCAAGTGCAAAGAAAAAAGGCCATTTCCCTTTAAACCCAAGAACAAACAAAGCTCAAAAGTCACACTGAGGTTCTGTCTTTGCTTGATTAAGTAACTGTGTGACTTTGAAGTGATTTGGCTATTCCTGATTAGGTCCAAGCATGAATACTTATTTTGGCATAAGAACATAATACTTCACATTTTTTGGGCCTAGCTCAATCATTCAAGACAAGAAAAACAAAACCCCCCACATCTCTTGTCATCAGTTGTGACAAACCAATTCATATGAACAGAAGCCTTCTACATACTAAGGTAGAAAGACAATCCCATCTCCTTTGCGACAGCATTTACATACTATTTGCACAGTTAACTCGTAGCCCTAACAGGGAACACATCTGGATGTATCTTTTAGCAATTATTTCAAAACAGAAGTACAGCCTTGACCTCCCTCACACCCCTCACGTCGTATGCAGGCTGTTCAGCACAGCAAGCTACCTGCAGTTTACCATCTATCTCAGTTTAATTTCTGGCATTACTATACTTTGTCAAGCCTATCAGCACGGATAGGTTTAAGTGAGGTTTAAGTTCAGCTAAAACACTTACCTACTGCAGAGCTGCCCTGGAGCCAGCTGAGGGCTTTGCTGTTCCCACACAACCCGCTCCTGAGCAGGGGCTTGGCCCGGGGTGGCCCATCTCCTGTCGCTTTCCCGCCAGTCTCTCTCCCCTCACTGCCTGCCTTCACTCGCTCTCAACCCGCCTGCTCCAGCCGCCAAATCGGGCCAAGGCACAGAAAACCTGCACAGCTGTCGCCCAGACTGCCAGACAGACTGACAAAGCCGTCCCCTAAACACCATAGCGATCACCCTCCCAGCTTCCTGCTTCCTCACGCCCCTTTTCCCTCCCTCTGCCCTCCTTCCCTCGGCTCACCTGAGGTGAAACAAGATGGATGCCCTCAGAGGCCTCGAGTTCCACAGCAGCAGGACCGTCTTTGTGCTGGTTTCAGGGAGGATAATGATGGAGCCAGTTGATAAAAGTCTTCATATTAGCCCTGGACATCTGCTAAGACAGGTTAGATACCGTGGTGGGATGAGGAGGGATATACCAAGGAGCTCGTTGCTGTGGTGAGTCTTTGGAGCTTGGTAACCACTTCCATCCGTACTGAGTAGTTTTGGGCAAGCTGGTTTTCTTGTGCCTCAGTGTCTCTGTTTGAAAAATGGGAATGATTATGCTGGCCATGTGTGGAACATTTTGGTTGATAAGAAAAAAGCCCTTTTCATCCATGTTTTCCACCATTAAAACCTAAGCATTTTCTCAGATGTATCTATAAAAAGAAGGGGAATTACATAGTAATATTTGTGCTACACATTGATCCTCTGCATACTTACTCTCTGTGTTAAACAAAAAATGATTTACAATTACATCGTTAACTTATCATTAATAAATTAGAATTTCTTTATAGGCAAAAAGAACACTCAGGTACTTGCCGTATACCCAGTGGGTTACCTGCTGCTAACAGGCACTCATGAATGGACCTGTGTGACACTCCTGTGTGACTGTGTACAAAAAACTTGTTCTGTAACAGTCTCTTTCTAGAGATTTTTTACTTACTAGTATCAGGGTTTTCACCTTAACTTTTTTCTAGTGCAGAACAGCTCTCCTGCATATCACAGTATTTTGACAATTTTTCATATTTGATCATACAAGTTTGCATTAGGAAATAGTATTTTGCAATAAATACAATAGCATATTTCCTATCTTTAAATGGATGCGCTTTTTCTCTTAGGTTCAGTCAACTCTCTCTTCCAAGAGAAAGGGGAATGTCCCTGGAACACACAGTGCATGGACACTGGTAGGAAAAGCATGGGACATGCTGGGAAATGCAGCATGAAGACACTTCATGGCATTAGCTCAGGTCCAGCAGGAATGGCAAGTTCAGGCTCATCATCCGTGTAGGACTTGTTTGCAAAACCATGTCATTCACTGTACGTGTCTTTTGCTAGCACAGAACCCAGTAATGTATCTTAAGTGTGAGCTGTCTGGGACTGGGAGCAATGCAGGAAGAGTAGAAGGCTCTAAGATCATTGCTTAGAGCTGGAGTCTGCTGCTCCCAAACTGACAAATCCAGAAGTGGGTTTTCTTTAGGTAACTGAACTGCTTGTTACACAGGATGACAGCAGAAGTAAACCACAATTATGCAGTAGTAATCACGCAGACAACTACTTGAATGCAGTCAGGTAATTATGATATTTTATTGGTATAATATGGAGCTAGGAGATGATACATATATGAAGGATTTGGAGGTTTTGGTGCTTATTGCTAGGTCTTGGCACTTTTTTACTAGTACGGGTAAACTCAGGGGTGTTCTGTTCATGTAAAAGTTGCATCTATGTGGAATTATGAATATCTTATTCTCAACAACAGGGAAATTATGAGCAAGGTCCAAGAAATAGTCCTTTTATCTTCCCATTTCAGTGCAAATACCAAGAAATTGAAAGCTGTGTTAGAGATACATATCATCTCACAGAAAAAAAGAATTTATTCCAGGTATCAGGAACATTCTAGCTACATTTGGACTTAAGACATGACCTTTTCCTCTGCTCATTCTTTTCCTCTGCTCATTCCACTCTGAGCTCTTGGTACAGTTAATAAAGGAGAAGCACAGACCAACTTACTTGCATAAAAATGCTTATTTTCTTCACCATTATATTCCAAACAAAAACTTGTTGAGTGCAAGAAGGCTTTCTTGGTTGCTATCTCATGTGGTGCTAGTTCTGTTGTGCACTGAAAGTGGCTGTTTATGGATTTTATGAACAGCCATACTTATAGTAAGTAGGCTAACAAGGAACTAAGAACAAGTGAAAACAAAACTGAAAGACACCGATGGTTTTGTTCTAAGTGTAATTGACATGCCACCCTGGGTGTTCCTCCACCATATGGCATAGCATTGCAACAGCTCCACCCACTTCCCTCAAGGAAAATTCAGACCATACCGGTTATGTTTGTCATCCTCCCAATTAATGGAGTTGCAGTGTTTAAAACTCAAAGCTGAAGAGATAGTAGATAATACAGAAAACGAAGAATCTTTGGCCTCACTTTGTATCATTTTACATGAACTTTAACTGTGACAATTTTAACATCGAGCTGTAAGCTCCTGCCATCAAAATCAAGTAATTTATCAAGTCTGTCCTCTATCTGGGAAAAAGGAAGATTACAGGTTTTAGATAACTACTATTCCCAGCTAGGCTTCTTGTTTCATGCAGAAGTAATCAGCTGCTACTCTGCTGAACAATTGATGCTACATTCCTCTTTAATTCCTTTCAAACTGGATATTAGCATAGACAGGAACAGCATGAGCATTTACTACCATTAATATAGCCCCCCGATCCACCGCTAGCTCATGAAGAGTTTGCATACTTCACCGTGTCTTCCCACACTAAATAGGAATCAACATGGCACTTATATTTTGCTGTCCCTACGTGTCATACTCCAGTTTTTATCTTCTTCCTTCCTTGTGACAAATAAAACCACAATACTGTATCTGCACTTCTGTACTACACAATTGGTTTCAGTATTAAGTAAACTAACATGCAAAGGAGACATGGAATAGTTTGTATTGCTCTTAGCCCAGTTCCTTGATTCTCCTAATTGCCCTTAGAAGATGTGCTGGTCCGAACAACTCTGGAAACCTGACTAATGAATTGCCCACTCATACAGGAAAAAAAATAGTTAAGATTTGTCTGTTTGGATGTCAAAACATATTCAAAACCTTTCTTCATCCTCACTTGTATTTTTGAATAGCTGTAATACTCTTCTTTTGTTCTTGCTGCAATCATCTTTCAGGTTGCTGCTGTTGAAAGAAACACAAGACTTTGCCTTCCATTTCTGACTTCACAATACAAGTGAAAGGGCCATGGAAGAAGACAGACTTTTAACACCCTCATTTTCTCAGTATAGTTCAGCTTTTGCATTTAAACAAAGAGTGATTTCAGAACCCAGGGAACTGGAAAGAAAGCCACTATACTATGCTTTATGTAAGGCTCAGTATCTCAGAAGTTGAACATGGGCTCCATAGCCCACCTTTTCTTTACAGCATAATTTGATTTTATCAATCTGAACACTTAGCACCAGAAACCAGTTAAAAGGAAGGTATAACAGACTTAAGCATGTACAGAGACATAGACGTACTAACCGTCACTTTGCTCCTGCTCTTTAAAGTTCTGTCATAAGTTATGTTCCTTTTTTTCCTCTTGACTTTTGGGATAGAGCCCAGAACAAGATTTAAAGGGGTGGAGCTGACTTAACTGCAGCATATTAGCTCTGCACAAGACAGCATGCCCTTTCTATTTAAGCAGCATCACATTCTGTTCATAGCTTATTACAGCATTCAGATTTAGAACAGGGAGGGCAAAACCACATGGGTAACAGTGCAGATTGTTAAAAGATACTAAAATGATTGTGAAATAGTACTGATGGTCAAAAGAGTTTCCAACTTAAAACGCAGTGTAGGTAGTGCAGATCTGTTAAAAGCATTAAAAATATTTTCTGTTGAGCGATGTGAATTTATACTCTCATAAAAACATTTCCTCTCCTCCTCTAGGAGAGTATCTCTTAACCTGGGTGAACAGGCAAATGGATTTTCTTGGCTTTCATTCCACAGGCACAAAGATTTAACTCTATACATAGTATAGAGAGCTTTTCAGCTGCCCATAATATCAGAAGACTTGCTTAGTACTCTTAAGCTCTTCATATAATAGGCAGTTTTATCCATAACACTCCTCCTGTAATCTGTCTTGCATTTAATCTTTCTTTATATAAGAATGATTATTTCTTTAAGAACGAGGACTTGAGAATGTCAGAAGCCTTCAAAACAAACAGAAAACCAAACAAACCTACAAACAAACAGAGGCATATCGCCACCTTGTGACAGTACTTCAACAATACACTGAACTTCCACTGCTCCCATACAGACAGCAGTTCGAAAAATCACTGTAAGACCCTTAGCGGTACAGCATATTTCCTAAATCCATGATGCAGGCTCAAGGAAAGCAGGTTCACATATACACTATGAACAAGTTTTTGTATCTGAAAATATTAAAAGGGTCTGGTTTATTTCCAAGGAGAAATATTTCAAATTTCTTAAGTGAAGGAGATAATAGTAGAACTTTTTTTTTCTAAGGGTATCTATACTCTAGATATAAACACCATGAATATTTGACAGGTCCATGGCTTAGAGTATGTTATGTGTAAATCTAGAAAATGCATCTGAAGCTCTAAGTCATTTTAAGCCTCTGACACGATTTTTCCTTTTCGAGGAAAGTAGTTTTTAAAAAGTGCTAAAACACTAAAGTGGTAACAGTTCTTTAGAACTGCTACTGCTTTAATAAGCAATTCAAATGAAGCAGAAGATTTGTTTTTTTTTTATAGAAAAATATTACTACAAATCTGTAGTAGCAGCAGTTTTTAATTTACCAAAAACTGGCATCTATTAGCAACAGAGCATACACAAAAACCATCTTTGTTTATACAAATAAAATTAGGTTCTGAATATTCACAAAGTAACATAACAGAGCAGTATTTTTCTTCACATTGATATTCAAAGTGAGTCAGATCAGTTGTGATATAAAAACCTTGTATAATATTCAGTCAAGTACCATGGCCGACAGTGCATTAAGATCTCTCATGAATGGATGATCAGCTAATATTTGATCAATCTTCTCTCTTTGCTCATGATCAGGAAAAATTTTTCTCAGGGCTGCTTTTAGCTGTACTGTTTCTGAGGCAGATCTCTGTGGTGGAATTGCTAGACAAGCCTGTATGTTTTTTTCCAGTGGAAGCCATGTTGATGCACGATCACCATGTACTCTGTTATTAGGCTGTCGACTGCTACTGGTTGGTTTGGGGACTGGCACGAAGAAAGGTGTCTCAGAAGAATATTGTCCACTGCTCTGTAAAGCCTTTTGTGCTGACTGAAAGTCTCTATGGAACAAAATAAAAAATTTGATTAAATTAATTTAAAGAAGGTGCTAGCTGTCTCTGCATAAACACAGAAAAGAAGAATGCATATAACTTCTGTACTTCACTGCTGCTTACCTAGTTACTGATTAGAATCAGAAGATAAGCATTTTTTCAAAGTGAAACAGAACAGTAGGTGTAACAGCTTTCAATTCGAACCTGGCACGACTTACCTAGGGCTAGTTCCAATATGCTGTGAGTACTTAACAGAATACAGCGACAGTCAAAGCTTATTTTATGGAAGTATCATCATTATTATTGAGCTAAATGGACACAAAAAGATACATTAAATACATTTACACTGACACAGAACATGTGAAAGTCCTGACAGACCAAAGGGGCTTCCAGATGCTCCATGAGACTATTCCTCATCTACCCTCGCTCGTGACTATGAGCTGTGCTCACATTTAAATAAATGCCTTGTTTCCCTCATTTGATTTCCTTTATGGGGCAATGAATTTTTTCAGCGATTTTAAGATCTGAATATTCTTCCTTAATTATTGAGATTTCATTTCAGACTTTGAAAAGTTGTTGCTACTCTAAACTGCTATCACGACAAAATTTAGGGGCAAGTTTACTTCATATGCCATCAGATAACAAAGAAATGTCAGATGGAACTCATGTGTCTTGTTTCCTACCACCCAGGGAAACAGTATCTAAATTACAGAGTTCTGTTTTAAAAGCACTTAGGGTTACAACACCTCCCATTACTCAACGTGGAAAGGCTCTCTAATTGCTCGAGATCCTTCTAGTTTCTGATCTTATTCCTGGTGCCATTTACGCCTTCTGCATCATTTAACTCAAGTAGAAAAGTCTCAGACAAGGAACAAAATTAAACTCTTTATACCAACACATTTTTTCCTCAAAAAACCTCACCACACACCCCCAAAAACCAAAGCCTAGTTCCAGTTCCGAGTTTACAGATAGGAAACCAAGCTCTTCCACAGTCTTCAAGAATCTCTTTCCATTTCTATAATCATCACAGTCATCTCTCGGTACACACTATGTTTATACTTCAGTTTTCTTGCTTGAATAGCTCCTTAGTGTTTCCTACCAGAGTTCTAGAACTGCACTTGCTTTTTTTTCATGTCAACATAACATGCTTATTTTCCAAACAGCTGACCTACTGGCATATACAGGTCTCATGTTCTTCAGTTGTTTCCAGTAGCTGATATTCTGCTCATTCTTTGTATTAAATCTGAAGTATAGCTTGCCTTTTGTATTGCTGATTTTTAATTGCTTCACTTGTGGCTAAAAGCTCTCTCAATATACCTCACTATCATTAGCATTTATAGTTCCTAAGCTGGTGAGGAAAAAAAAAAAAAAAAGAGCAACTGCGTTTCTTATGCAAAAGAGCAAACCCATTCTCGAGTCTTGACACTTAATGCATAGCAAATTCATACTTTGAAATATGCACATTTGAAAATTACAATGATCTTAAAGGAACAATATGCATTTATTAATATTTAAAACTATGAATACAATAATAACAATACCTCTCAAAAATTGTTTTAGTAACAGTACAGTACCCTCAAGGGTGAATTGAAATGCCACTCCTTTGACTGAGTGTAGAGCATTGTTTTGTAGCACCTACTGTCCCATTATGAACAGAGTAAGTGATTAACCAAAGTGTTTTAAATAGCATCACTGTAATTAACAGTACCAGGCTACCCAAACCACTGGCAACTTTGTGTGATGTTAACATAGTTTGGACCACCTTTGTATGAATGCCACCATAATCAAATCTCAAAGGAAATTACTGTCTTACTCATTTCAGTTCTGACAGAGATCTCGATTAAATGCAAATGTCACCAGCAGTTTCTGAACAGACTGAAGTAACAGGAAAAACATGTTTTTTGCTAAGCTACTACATTCTAAAATGTTCTTGCTTAATTTTACTGTATCTTTACTATATAGATCTAAAAAGGCATTCAAGTGAACCAGAAAAACAATTTAATTAAATTTAATTCATTAAATTGTAACTGTCTCAAAAGTGAAAACAGTGCTTATACCTAGAACAGCCTTCACTTCGAAGGAAGTCATCTAATCTAGGTCCATTTCTTCCTAAAGGATCATCAGGAACCATAAATATGTCACCAGCAAAAGTGTACTGGAGCAATCTGCAAGAGAGTTATTTCAGTATTATTTACTAATAATGTGGTACCATTGCTGCCTTTCACCTCTGTAGTACATGACAAGCTGCCTTAGAGGTGACACTTCACACCACATCAGGAGGTCCAGTTTAGATATAACCAGCATTCACTGTCAAATTAATTTAATGAGAGCTTATGTGAACTGTTGCAGTTACAATGCAGAACACTGAGGGGGTTTGGTAGTTTGTGGGTTTTTTTGGGTGGTGGTGTTTTTTGTTTTGTTTGGGGTTTGTTTTTGTTTGGGTTATTGTTTTGTTTTAAACTGTGGGGCAGGGGCTGGTTTGTTGGAAGAGCAAAAGTGTTAGATGACTGCAAGTTTTTCAAAGATACCAGAATGGACTCTTCTGGGCGATTATGGAAGATTTTCTAATTGTTCAAATTCCTCTTCCTTGTGGGGATCTTCAACCATGTAGCTAAAATGCATGTGTTATCAGAAAGCCACACAACTAGCAAACATAGCATTAGCTGTTTATAGTTAAGACATGAAAACCCTTTTTTTTTTTTTTCTTGGAATCATTTTGGGACAGAGGGGGAATATGCCTTGAAGGAAAACACTTCAGCTAAAATTTGTCTGCAAGGAGAGAATTTGGTATAGTGGAATTTCCCCAGAAGTAAAATTAATAGCAGATGTTAACACAAGCTCTTAAACCACAGACTCAGAATGATGTGCTAAGTATCTAAGTATTCTTCCTAAAGTTCTGTAGGTGAACAGAATCTGACTAGAGTAGAATTAACTCAGGAAATACCATAATATACCTACATGATTAGCCAATATAAGTTCCACGTTCTCTCAGTTATATTGTGAGAACCCAGGACAGTTTGCAATTACTTATTTCTTTAGACCTCTACAGGCCCCAGTCACTATAGGTGTACCTTCAGAAAATATCAGGGAGGCTGCGAGGTATTAGTGGGAAATTTGGGCAACAGAAGATTATACCTCAATAGCAAAGTGATCTGATTTAACTGGAGGGGAAAACAAAACAACTCAAAAAAAAAAAAAAAAAGGAGAAAAAACCAACACACAAAACCACACCAAACCAAAAACCAAAAACCAAGACAAACCAGTTACACAGGAGAAACTAATTCACAGAGGAACCACAAGCTGAGACATTGGTATTTTTTAGCTAAATGAACTCATTCAAACCCAAAGGACATTCAACAATTGCAGGGAAATGGCTACAGGGATACATTGCAAGTGTTCATTATTTTGTTTAGTTACACCAATTTGTTGTACCACAGTAAGGAGTGATTGATATCGAAACCTTAGAAGTGACACTATATGTGTGTCAGCTATCCTGTCTCCTTGAAGAAATGAAATGTAAGCCGAGAAAGCCTGTGAGAATGGACAACAAAGCATATACTCCAACAGGACGTAACATCAAGCTTCAGAAGTGACACAGCTTGGCTGCTACACCAAGCTCCTTCCTATTCATGTGAGCAATTAACAGATGTACGTTAGATAACATGAATAATAGGGACATTAGACTACTCAACACACAGTTATAAGGCCATGAATCAACGTGGTGCAACAGACAGTACTGCATGGCAGGTTAACTAAAAATAAGAAATCCCATATGAAGGTAGTGCCTACAACTGTAAGGACAGACATCCTTTTAAGCTTTATAGAAATTGAGTAATTACCTTTTTTGAATAATTTCTCTCCAGGCAAGTGATTCTGTCACAAATTCTCTGAAGTTATCATTAGTCACAATAACACCTCCAGTTTTATCAGCAAGGTGTAATAAAAACCTGTAAAATCCATTTCAAAGACCATTAAGATGCTCTGCTTTGCTGAAAATTGTCCACAGATCTAGAAAACTAAGCATTTCATTATTCAAGAATAATCTATTTGCATGAAAACAGGCACTCTGATAATGAGAAAATTACTCTGTTTTGACCCACCATATCCCTTTAAACATTTTAGGTAGCAGGCATTTATTTAGTGCATCACAGCTTTCATGGGATGCTTTTTTCTTATTAAAAAAAACAAACCAAACCAACAAACAAACCAAACAAAAACCCCCAAACAAACACACACCAAAAAAAGCCCCACAACAACCCCCAAAAAACCCCACAAGCAAATCCCCCCTAAATCCATGGGATTATCAGATTCTGAATATTTGTAGATGTAAATGGTTTGCTTTACAAAAGACTACAGTATTTATAACACATTCCAACACAAACTTATTTCCATGTACTTTTTTGTTTAGCATTAAATGTCTGTATTCTGCAAGGTAGCATTAGTTATTTGCTCTAATACTTGTTAAAAAAAAAAGTGCTGCTACCATTCTGTTAAATAAGGTAACTATTGATTTATTAAGAAAGTTGTGCAGTTTTTTCCACCTGTGTGAAAACAAGCTTTGTGCTGTTTTAAACCATTTTAGTAGAGAGATAACAGAGGGTGGTGTTCTTAAAGAAAATTGCAGACTTTTGATGAAAGTGCAAATGTTAGCACAGCACTCATTTCCACACTGACTCAACTGTAAATACTGCACCTATGTACCACTTTATATGAAATACTGAGTGTACACAAAACTTCAGCGTGTAAACAACTCCAACTTGGCTGCCTTATACTTTTTTTTTTTGCTACAACATTATTAAGAGATCAAAGTTGCTAAATTTAACATGGAAGATAAATTAAGTGCACTTTATAGGTCTTTTGCATGTCAGATTTCTCAATCACGTACATAACTGCACAATCTATGAAAAACTGGCATGCCCATAATGCAAAAACTGGACAATTTTCTAATCAGAAAAAGTATGAATGATTATTACTATGAAGGAAGAAACTGAAATCCAGCAAAGCATAGCTAGCTGCAGAACACAATTTCAAAGCTGTAAACTGCTCACCCATACATAATTAAGAAAGCAGGTTGTGGGGGAAGGAGGAAAAAAAAAAAAAAAAAGAAAAAAAAAGGCTTGAGCAGCATTTTTAACTGTGTCTCAAGACTAGGAAAATTTGGCAATAGCAATGTAAGCACTAGGAACCCCTCTCACCCCAAGCCCAACAAAAAACCCTAACGCTTACTCATCAGTAGCTGATTTATGCTAGTGCTCCCCAAACTTAAAAGACAATTCAGAGATAGACTAATGATCAGGAAAGCATAAAAGCATTACTAGAAGACTAATTTCTTCCACAATGCAAATTATCACATTTGAATTGGCTCAATTTATTTTTTTTGTTAAAATTGCCCTGAAAATTTGCCATTTTCCATCAATTACATTGTACAGACACTTCAGAAATTCAAGAATTACATATGGAAATGTTTCTTAGGACAGTAGAGCAATATAACAGATGTAGAGCTCAGTCTTACCTTGGATGCATAGCTCTGTTTAGACAGCTTGAAGAACTACCTAATACCACCACTCAGGAAGCTTTTACAACCATTAGTTAGATATTTAAAGATTGTAAAGCTATGCATATTCCATACCTGTCATCGTGAGCAGCAATTCTTGCTCCTAAAACCATCCTTGCAGGTGTTAAGGACAATATTCCAACATCCTGGAGCTGTGTTAAGAAATCCTGCTCTGTTAAAACAGGAAATAGCTGTTCTTAAAAACAAAAGCTGTCTTCTAGGCTATTTATAGTTTTGACGATTATTCTGAGATGATAAGCAGACAAGATGGGCTATTCTTGCACCTATTAATGTACAGAAGCAATATACTGATAGCTGAAGGACTGCTAGCAGTGTAAAAATGGGGAGGATGAAGTTGAAACTAGAAATGAAAGAGCAAATCAAATCAAAAGGCCTCCACTTCCGGCACATGAGTTAGCCTAACTAGCATTTAAGTGTCTCACACTATATATTGAAACCCAGTTACTCATGCTGAGCAGCCAGACTGCTTGTGCTTAACATTTTATGAAAGCATTCCTCCTCCACTCACACCTCCAAGAAGTATCCGAAGGAATAATTACCATATAGTTTAATAAACAAAATATTATTAAACTCACCTGTAATGTTAGGATCACGTCTTGTTCTCCACTGTGGAACAAATACAGTAATATTTCTGTGGCCACGTTTCCAAAAGTAATCAACTGCTATTGCAATTCCTCGACAGGAGAAGAATTTCCTTAGACCATGACTGGGGTGAAAGAATGAGAAGGGACAATAAATTCACTAGAGTTTTACTACTACAAACACAAAAACAGAACAAAACCTTGCAAAAAATGAAGCTGGAAGTTACACATACAGCCTCACCAAAATTAAAGGTAGATGAATGTTATCGATTAGGAATCTTATACATGGAAAGAGATCTTCAACAAAAGAGAAACATCACTTTGCAACTTTGTAGTTCAGTTTCCTTTCAGTTTTATGGGTACAGCAATATTTTAGTAATCAGAATTGGGTTTAGCTTTAAAAACAGGCCAATAGTGATGGCTTCTGAAATCTATCAATTATAGATTAAAGTGATCATAATCCTATATTGTAACAGTCCCAAATACAGTTCCACTACAAAACAGAACACCTTTGGATCAAAAGGTTTCCAAGGATTACATCTGACAAGTTTTCTTTCAATCTATTAGGGCCTCCTCCCCCTTCATTTCAACAATCTGAGCTACTGTTTTCAAGCAAAATAATTAAATTTCTTTGAAGAAAGATTTTCAAAACATTGTATTTTAGTAGTATTTTTCCCCAATTAAAAAACAAAAAAGTTCATTACTTGTTTGTGCATCTCAGTTAAGTGACTTCACAGAAAAATCAGCAACTGATGAGTGATACAGAGAATGGAGTTGATGACCTTGTAAGTTCCCTCCCAATCTGAATTATCCTGAAGATACTATATGCCCATTTAATGCATAGCAGGAATGACTCCTTTAGCAATTAACTGTCTCACCAGATTTTGGGAACTGAACTTTGGGAGAATAATAAGAGAAGAATCTTGAAGCATAGAAGACAGAATCAAAAATAACTCTAGAATAAATTCCTACAAAACACCTATTAGCACTTTACATAACGCTAAATCCAGTTTTCATTCAGAAGCTTTCGCCTTCATATTTTTATAGATTAGAGGCTACACTTAGACAAAACAAAGATATACAGAGTTAGAAGAGACACACATTCAGAACTGATGGCATGAAAAGACAAAGCATTTCTTACAAAATAGTACATATTCTGTGTTTTGAGTTAGATATTAAGTCAATACAAAGTGCTTCTCATAACAATAACTAACCAAGTGGTATTTCTATTTTAAACCAGCCTCCTAGTTAAAATTATACATATACTCCTAGTGAAATTATACATTATAAGCCTAATAGTAAACCTTATTAGTTTGGAACAGAATCTTCTCTTTAAACCTCTCTTTTAACCTACCAGGAAACCATCTGAACAGAGTTCTTTAAAATTATTTTCACAAAAAATATTTTATAGTGAAACTCCACCTTTTCATGTATCCTA
This sequence comes from Ceryle rudis, assembly GCA_033439905.1. Taxonomy (NCBI): domain Eukaryota; kingdom Metazoa; phylum Chordata; class Aves; order Coraciiformes; family Cerylidae; genus Ceryle; species Ceryle rudis. The sequence continues at coordinate 11,905 of JAAGNO010018713.1, read as the reverse complement.
TTCCAATGTTGTAAACTCATTTTAAAGTAAATGTATCAAACATAAATATATTAAGGTTCTCTGAATTTGGAATGTTTTATGTAGAAGGACAGAAAAAGGAGGAAGCTACATTTGAACTATAAAAGGCAAAACCTCTGACTTAACAGTTTCTGGGGGAAAAAAAAAAAGCCACACTTGCCCTAATAAAAATAAATGTTCTTCATGTCAAGAGCAGTCAAAGTAACGCAATTGTCACAGAATAGTTATGCCTTGCAAACCTTCTAATCAATAAACTTAAAATGCAGCCCTCATCCTTCCACTTTAAGTTAGGGATCCTATTCAATAAACTTGAAAACTCTATTAAATTCTTTCACTGTATTAATTGCTCTCAACTAGACTTCAAGAGATGCAGAGGTCTTAATGTTCATGTTGAAAATCATGCCTTCTCTACATGCCCCTTCTCCTGGTTTAGAGCTTTAACTTGCTGAACTACACAAAATGTACTCTAAGATATTTTGAAACCTAGAACAGCAGCTCTTGATGTGTCCTGTATGATCAGAGAGTCTGCCTCTGTAGCAACTTTAAAACAAACAAACACGTAAAGAGAAGCAATATATTTAACTTTATCAAATATGTTGAATGAAGGTGAGTTATAATATGAATAAATATGTCACTGCTAGATAAACAGAAATATGAAATGCTTTATTTGAGCTAGATAAACATCTGAAGGATGTTGAATTACCACAAGGTGGTCTTTTCAAGGTGTCCATCTCAAAGACCACATCTGCTCCCCAGATGCCAATGTAAATACTGGCTTTTGCTCTCTCAGTTCTTTAAGGCATTTAAGTTAAACAAGAGATGATAAGCGGCACAAAGCAGCACCTTGGTTTGCAGGATATCGTAACACTTTCTCTGTGGTTTTGTAACTAAATAAAGTACATATTATTTGCAAACAATTTTAGCAAGACATAATTTGATCCAATTATTCTTTTATTCTGAGCTTATCCCACATTTTAATAAAATTTAATTTAAAATTGCCTGACAATTATCTGGATCTCTCAGTCTGCCCTGAAAGGTCTTTTTTTTCAGGCCATAAAAAAAGGCAGTTTTTAAAAATACTTGTTAGTGGCTAGGGTAAACTCTGGGCTTTCTCTCATTCAACAAGCACACTGAAAGTACAGCTAGCACTGATAAATCATTGTGCTAGGCTGCACATGTCAAGAGGAAAAATTCTTCAGCTTCTTGCAGTCTTCCAGATTTAAGAAAATGCAAGTAGTGATTCAGAAGCCCATTCAACCTTAGTCCAAGCGTGTAGGAAATGCATTAACACCACCTCCCTCCCCCTAAACATATGACACTAAGTGGTCAAAAAAGCCCAAATCAACCCAAAACCCTAACATAAGCATGGAAGTAGATGTCCATAACCTCAAGGTGCTAAATTGAAAGCCTGAAAACTATTCAAAGCAAAATTGAAAGCAATTCTTCGCTTTTAAGATGTAAGAAAATAATGAGGTGCTTTTTTAGCCAGAAGGAAGCTGCAGAATACCTACAGGAAAAAACCTCCAGGCCTCCATGCACTATTTAGTTGGACATTAAGTATCTTGATGGTTCTGCTATTTTGAGGCAGTTCTCTGTCCTTTGCTTTTCAGAGTTTTCATTTGGTCAAGCAGCAGGCACTAGGTGTTATATAGTCATTTCTGGAGACTGTACATTAATGTGGGATATGTGCAACTCAGCTGGTGTGCAGGACAATCCATTGGGGTATAGGAGGGAAATAACAGAACACCAGTAATACACATATATAGTTGATATCTATACATACATCAGGGGTGCATGCTCAAAGATTTTTTTTTTTTTTTACCAGTACAGATGCTCAATCAACAAAAGTTGAGACCACAACTTACAATAGTCTCATAACCATCAGGGAGATAAGTGTGTAATCACCACCTTTTAATTCATAGGTTTCAGATGTATTTGGTTAATCCTAAAATCCAAAGACAGTAAAACCCATAGGTGAAATACACAGATAAGAAAAGCCTCCTCCATGTTAAATAACAACCAACCAACCACAACCACAACAACCACAACACAGAGGATGTCATGTATTTGTTTTCTACATGACCCCAACAATTTGCATTTCTCCTCCACCAATACACAATTGGGAAATAGTTTTGAAAAGTTCAAGGTAGCTTATGACTCAGCTGCGACTTGCACTTTTACATCACTATTTTCTAAATAACAGAGTCTGAACAATGAAGAAATATTTGGTCTAAAAACTATTTACTGTAACAAAACATTGTACTTGTACAATTTGTACTTGAATTAAAGCAGCATCAATAGTTACGGATCATGTCAGGCCTCCCCTTTAAAATTAGCAAAACTATAAGATGACAGAAAACCTTAATCTATTAATTAGTTCTCCAGTGATTGGCCTGAAAAGTTTTACCATTGCCAGTCATAAGGGACTAGCTGTGGGCTCTTTAGCCTGGGGAAATCAATTTATAAGGATGGTAATCACCTCTTCAAATAATGATCACTTGAGAGGAAAGGTTACACATTAATTTTGGAGATTCCCTCTCATAAACAGAGTAAGTTACGTTTGATGTAAGTACTTTTGATGCCTTCTCTGTGCTATATACTCTCTGGACTAACTGCAAACATTTCTGTATTACTAGGTTCTTAAACTGCATTTGAAGCCAATCATCTTTATGAATGTATGTTTTGTTCTGAATAGAGAAAAACAGTCATCTAGCAGGAACACGAGCAAATATGTGAGAGGCCAGTCAAAAAAACCCCGTAACAAAACAAACAAAAAACCAAAACCAACCAACCAAAAAAACACAAAGAAAAAAACCCAAACAACAGGCAAAGTGAGATATATTTTATATGAATTAAGTTGAAAACATCAGCAGAAATATTTCTGGGTTAATTAAATGCCTAGGAATTTCAAGGTATTTTCATCAGGCTAGGTCTGTACATAAAGGGAAGAAGTTAAGATCGATCCCCCAATTTGTTAAAATAACAGTTCTATTAGCACTTCACAAAAATAACAACAGAATTTATTATTTCTATTCTCAAGAAAAAATCCCATGGTATATAGGGAAAAGGGAGTTAGAAGTATATATTATCCCTAACAATTGAGAAAGTTCTGCCATTCCATACATTTTGGTGAAATGCTTAGGAGCTAAAGCAGATCTTTCATAACCACAAAAACCCCAGTATCTAAGAGCATCTTACCTGTCTCTGTGAAACTAGCAGCATACATCCACATTTTCCCTATTAACACAACTGTATTTACATCTTAACTTCTGGGACACTGTACCAGCTGTCAACTGTCTGAAATATTAATTTTAGGATAGACTTCCAACATTTTTTTATGACAGTACCAAATATGACTCTTTTTTTTGTCCTGGAAAAGTTTATTTTCTTCCCCTAAACAAGATTTAAACCTGTTCTTTTGGAAAGCCTCTTCCACCTAGTAGCTGGAAGTATGACATATGATACCTTTATCTTAACCAGTCAGATGTGTTTTTCTCAGCCTAAGAGCATCTAGAATTAATGGGATCACTGGTATTACTCTGTCCTATTCTTAGAAAATACCCTATTCAACAATTAGTTACAACTAAATACAAGATAATGTAGCTGATACGAGGCTCTACAGGATTCCCAATCTCCAAGATTAAAATCCATATATTAAAGTAGTTTTAAAAAATTAGTAAGAAGAGCCTTAAATAGCAAAATAGTAAAATTTCCTACTTTGTCTGGGGATACAGATGATTTTTCTCAGAATTACTATTGCTTTGGTTAACGTACTCCATTTTGGTTCTGGCAGCATGGTTTCAGAATGAAAACTAATTTCAGTACTTGGAAGGGTTCAGCAGAGGTACACACTTAATAGTGTACAATCTTAAATAGGAAGTTCTTAGAGTAAGTTTACACTTATTATTATACTGACAAATGGAGCAGAACAGTCAGTCTGTTCTTAAAAACTACTACTTCCTCACTAAAAAGAAATACTGCGTTTGTCATTGTTCACTTTCATATTCCAAAACTACAAAAAAAGCTCCATGGCAAACATTGCCAAAACCTTCGAGAGATACAGGTTCTAACTGATATTTGCTATTCCAGTTAAACAAACTTAAAAAATTAATAAAAAAACACTGTAACTGGAAATGCCCTCCAAAATGATCTACAATAGAAAAACTGGGACAAATAAAAAAGGAATTAGAAGATATTTACAATAATGGAAAATCCCTGCATCACAGGCAACAAAAGGGATTTCTTGATATTTTCAGTATTAACTCTGCCCATTTCCTAGGGCTTGTTTGCATGGTGCCTTGTCAGCCAACCTGTTAAAATTATCAAACAGCCCTAAAATTTGTCTACTATTGTTTGTATATATATTCTTTCAGGTATCAGGAGGAATAGGAGACAAGGTGTGTGCACACATACACACAGTTAGTTCCCTATTCTGCAGATTTTCTGGAGTGGGACAGAATATTTTTGTTACACACTTACATCTGCAAAAAGCAACAGCACCTAAACACTAATGTATAATGGTAAAGGACAAACACATCACTACTATGCAAGATGCTAGGAGCAAAAGTAAAAAACAAAATCAAAACACTTTACTCTTAAGTTGATGGTAACTCAGCTTCTTTGTTAGGTGTGCGCAAGGTGAATTAAGTTTCATATATACAAGTGCTTGCAATAGAGCAGAGTTGACTGGAATTATTTCTCACTGAAGCATGACGTTGAGCCGGAGCACTGATAATTCAAAGTAGGTTGCTCTGAGATGGCACAAACCAGGTTTCAAATTTGACCACTGCCTAGTAAGAAATGCTGTAGAATTCACCTTCCACTTTGAAGCCTCTTGTTATCAAAAAGGATCTCATCTACCTCTAACATTTTTCCTGGTTTAGCTTTCATTGCCTATTCTGTTCCAAGTTTTTTTCACATTTAGTATTTGGGTTTCATAAATCTAAGGTACCTGTTTTTACAAATTTCTTCCAGGAAAGCTGTTGGAAACTAAAATGATCTTAAACCTGACTATTCAAATTATGTGCTTTGGTTAACCTTAGTAGCTAACTTGCTTAGTTTAAGTAGCTAGACTGCTAGAGCCTTAGGCTGAAAGCTGTAACGTAGAGACTGGTGAATTTAATACTGAGTTCATTCCTAGTCACAAGAAGAAGGGTTGCGAGTAGTTTCATATGACTCCAATATATTGTAACTGAACTAACATAATGAGATTGTACAAATAACGCTAATGAACATTGTAGGCTTAGTAATATGAATTGGACTCACTGTTTCAATCAAAGGAAAAGGAAATATGATTCAGGGAGGTGAAGCAAGAGACTGTTTCACCCCGAGTCAGCAGAAGACAGATGAGTTCCAGGCACTTATGGAACAAAAAGATTATGAAACTGAGTAGGCAGGTAAAGTCATCTACACCAAAACTCCAATCATCGAAGAGAAGTAGTAACCGTTAAAACAAATTAACTGGACAAAAGACACACATTAGTTGTGTGAACAGGTAGATAAGCAGCTTATGCAACAGACTGAGAGGCTTTAAAAAGCACAGGGAAATAATCAAGGGGGTCCCTCCCTGGAGATGCCCAGCTCAAACTGGCTCTGCTGGTATTCCAGTCTACTGAATTATTTATTTTTGAGATTTGATGCCCGAGACTCTGCTTCAGGAAACCTAGGATTAGGACTGTGCTTCTTTAACAAAAGCTAAGTCTTAAAAGGCTTTACGGAAAATATTTCCTGGAGTAGCGCAACTACCAACCAATTTTTATGACAACATGACGATTTTTCTTAATCTGTTTTAACCAGTTATTGCATTTGTTCAACTTCATCCTGTAATTTTTTAAAACCTACAAGAATTCTACAAACCTGCAAGAAATTCTAGAAGAATTATTTCATGATAGGATATCCCACAACCACTCTGTTGTAACTGCATTTGTATACTGAAATGTGTCACAAAATTCACCTGATAAAAACTTCTGAATCTCCTTCTATGCACAGTATCTCAGAAAAAGAATAACAGCTTCAAACAAGTCAGTCAGAAAAATTAATGCTGTCAATAAATGGAGAATAAAACTATCAGAATTGCTATGTTTTTGAAATTAAAATGGCTACTGTCAATCTCATAACTTTTCATTATCAAGCCTTACCATAACTCACCAAAGCAGCCGCTATCAGCAGCTGAAAAACCTTGCTGTGTACAGGGACTGTTGGTCACCAAAAAGCTAACTAGAAAAAACTTCATGCATGCCAGAGCAACCCTTCACTCCCCATCTAATTTGAAAAATTCATTAATAAAGAGGTAGTTGAAAGCACAATACTTACGAAATTGCAACATTGCTTCCATCAATAATGATATGTTTTAAATATGGTTTCCCAGGTTCATTTTTCAACTCCAGTCTGTATGGCCTTTGCAGAGATTCCAAAAACCTTTGAACTCCAGTAACTGAAGGATCAGGATGATGTCTATGTGGTCCCACTGTCTCTCTATCAAGATCTGAAGGATACATCTGTGAAGAGAATACCTGGTCTGGGACAGGATGTTCAGAATTTGAGGTTTGGGAAAGGCGTTGGTTGAGAGATCTCACTTGAGAAGAGCTGCAGTGTCCTAACTGGTCCTCAAAACTAGGATCACTATTCTGCATAGTTGAGGGCCCTGCAGATTTTTGCTGAAGCACAGTTTTAGACTTAGTTGAGATATGCTGCACATCTGAGCTCCCTCTGGCTACAAAATCAACATCTTTTTGAGTTCCAGCTTGTATAGTGCCAAAAGTTACACCACCGTCAGTTTCTGTATCACCCAACTTTGAACTGTGATTTTTACCAGTGTAATAAAAATCTCTTTGTTTACAGCATATAGCTGAATTTTTACTGGAAGAAGCAGGTTTGCATAGCAACATATGCATTTTATCTTCTGCATCAACTGGAACGCTTGGTGAATGTCTCATTTTGTGATACTCATTTTTTGTATCCTTTGATGTATGACTGGATTTAAGTGGACTTTTATTGCTAGAAAAACCTTTGTCTTCTAGCTTTTGTGAATTATTTGTGTGACTTCCTAAAGGAGGATTGATAGTTTTTGATATGTTTGGTAGCTTTTGAGATGACTGTTGGTGTTCTTTTTGACATTTTAAATTTTCTTTTTCAATTTCTTCCAGCAATGTTAACGGTTCCACAGATTGTCCTAGGATACCAATAACTTTTTCTACAATATTTTGGGAATACCCCATTGTTCTGAAAAAGTTCACAAGAATCTTGTATTCCATTTCCTCTGTGATGACATCACCTTCTTTAAAGCAGTAACTGGGATCACTTGACTCACTGGAGCTATCTGAAAGATCAATAACTTCATCTTTGTCTGAAATTTTACTGCATGAAGTAGATTTCACTTCCTGATCATTTTCCAAGGAAAACTGCTTTTTAGGGAGCCTTTCCTCATCATCAGAGGATCTTCTTTTACATGACTGCCTTTCCTTAGGCACCGCTGCCTCTAACAGAGGCACGATGCTAATGGGAACAAAACTTGTTTCAGGAGCATCAGAAAACACAGTATCCATTTGCTTTGTAAGCTCAGTTACAGGTGTTCCAGCATTGTTTCTTGCTTCCTCACCATCTGCTCTTCCATCTTTGTTTGTAGCAATTACTTTGGAGGTTTTGTTCTGTAGAAGCTCTGTCGGGCTTTCAGAACCTGTAAGATCTATGATACCATTCACCACTTCACAACATTCAGTTTGTGTGAGAGCTAGGAGTTCTCTCTTTAGTGAGCTAGGCAAAATCAGTAAATCCATTGTATACTTATCTGCATGCGCTTCCACAAATTGTCTGAACTGCTTTTTAATCTCCGATTCATTGTCGCTTAATAAGCTTTCATTATTCTCAAAAAGCTTCACAAACTGCTGAACGTGACTTTGAGCCATAACAACAGCTTCTGCACCCCCTTTAATATTGAGCAATCCTATTTCCAGGACTGTTATATCAGCACACGTATCCTGAATAAGGCTGTTGAGAAACAGGCTCTGTGCACCAACGAAGATGCAGTGCATGTCCTTGGGATAGTACTCCTTTTCTTCTAGTTCAGGTTCACAGAGTCCCTTAATATACTCCTAGAAGGAGAAAAAGGCAGCAGATTGAATATTTGTGAAAAGCTAATCAATAGTCAGTTTTGTTTAGGTCAGCAACGGACAAGAACATTAGAAAATAAAGCCACCTTAGCATAAGAAATATAAGTAAATACTACCAGTAAACTAGATAACGGAGATAAAATACAGATATCTGAAATAACTTTTAAATAGCTCTCGCAGAAGGCTATCTTTCTTTAACATCCTGTTGCTTATAAATAGATTTACTTGAAACTGATAACAAAAGAGTATTTAAAGGTGTAGCTCAAGCTGTTTAAAAGTCAAAAGAGAATTATTTTCCCATCCTCAATCTTTCATCAAAGAGAACATAGGGTTCATGAACAAATGCCTTGCACTAGTGAATTCTACCTAGTCCATACAACTGAACTTCTAAATGGTTCTAAAGACTTTGTCCAAAGACTCAACACAGCAGATGCTATCTATATGCTTTATTTATTCTGTACTTATTACTCATGAATCGAGTGACATGAGGTCACTGATCCTGTGGCACAGCACAACATGGCACGGCATAACTAGTAGCCACAGTAACATCCATTAAAAGATACCCTATAGGGGTGGGGAAAAAATGCTAAAACCAAAGGAATGACAAAACCACTACCTGGACTCTTGATAGGCTCCCTTGTTAACCAAATAAAACATTTGTATTTTAAAGCTACAACTGACAGAATACCTACTTACAATAAGTATATAACATCAAAGAAAACCGCACCCAAAAAGCTCAACAGCAAGCCAGCTTGCCACATGAGGCTTTGAAAAACAGTACTGAAATAAAATAAACAAACCCCAGATAATACTAACAAATAACTGAGAAAAATCCAGGCTCCAGATAGTTGTGTCCCAGAAGTCCAGATTTAATAATTAAAAAAACCCCAACCCATTGCTATTTCTGCCACCTAGAAGTTACTACAGGTACATTCACTCTACCACCTTGTTTTAACTATGTCAGAGTTCAGAACTCTGTCAATACAGTATAGTGTTTCTTCTTTCAGGTAGCATTATTTTTCTACAGACTGTCCCCCTCTGCTCTTAATAGATGTAATGTAATGAATGTAGTAAAACCAGTTTTTAAGCTGCAGTCATTATATTTGCAAACTCCCAAGTACAACAAATTTTATTATCTTATCTTTACTCTCAGAAAGTAAACTGCTCTGTTAAATGAAACTGAAAACCAGTAGAAGGTAATGAGTAATGCAAGACCACTTCCTATCATTTCTTGAGTTACATCACCACAGGTATCAAGGCTTCAAGACCATATTAGCACAAACTGTTTCTGCAACAAAGTCCACAGGATTACTTTGCATGCCTTTGTCATCATATGACTGCTTCTGCAGAGCAACAGGGCAATAACATAATTAGAAAAAAAAAGTATATTCAAAATCTGGGAATTTTTTTTTCTTCCACATTTACTGAGCACCAATGAATGAATACACTACACATGACGAATGAATTAAACCACAAATTGCTATTACCAAACCTTTTAAAGGGAGACAAAGAGATGCAATTGTTTGTAACTTTCTAGTCAATAATCCCTCCATAGAGTCTGAAAGCAGCTCTACATGTAAGGGAAGACAAGTCAAGTCTCCCATACCCTTTGAAGTACTCAGAGTAGGAAACATTTTGTATTTTACTAGGAAGAGAAGCAATTAGGAAATGGAAATCTTACGCTGTTTGTTTCAGGCTTTACTTGTCTGGAAAAAGAAGAAAGCTGTAGTGCAGCTGCCTGAGTAATAGCTGTTTATGCTCCTGTAACAGTTTCTGGAATTCCTGAGCCCAAATGTATAAGCAAATTGGTTTAGAGTCAACTTCAGAGTCAAATAATTCAGACCCCTCAAACATTCATAGTATTTTCATTATAAGCCTTAGGCATTAACACAGTTAAGGAATCAAGTTTTTGAAAGTGGACTGCCAACTCTGAAAATTAAGTCACAAAATGCACGCTAAGGATCCCCACTAACATGTATGAATATTTAAACAGAAAAAAAGACACAAACGCCCACATTCCGAGGTTTTGAGTTACCCTCAAGCTAGTGTTCATCACATGATTCCAACAGCTACAACTACCAGGTCTACTATGAGTAATACTAATTTCACCATTACTGCTGACACTCCCAAAGGTTTGTTGTACAAGAGACTTAATTCTGTGACTATACTTCACAGTACCTAGTGTCACTGTCAGCGACACAGCCCAGGCAGGTCTCTCTCTTAACAACTTTAGTGTGCAGTTAAAAGAAAGCCACCTGCTCCAGCAAACGGCTTAGTGAAACAGTCTGGAGCTGCCAGTTTCTACACTAAGGAAACATTAGCTCCATTAAGCTGCTAGCGAGAGCTTTACTAACCAGCTACTAAATGCCACAAAGTTATGTCTGGGAATAAGCAACCGGGAAACACAGCAACACCCAAACAACTCAGAGGAATTCCTGGACTTCGGGGGAAGGAAGAAAGAAGAAGAAAAACAAAACAAAAACCAAAAAAACCCCAAACCCACAACCCAGTACATACTAATCACACTTTAGAAAAAAACTTGTCCTGTTGTCCCAGGTGTTAAAACACCTCACGCAGCTACAACCAGACATCAGGAACGTTTCACAGCATGGTGACCGTAACGCGCCCTGCAATACCATGAACTTTGTACTTCTCAGGCAAATAGTTTTGTTTTATTGTCTACGCTTATGTCAACACCCTGGCAACTGGAACACACCTATTTGCCAAGGCAGGGCTGTTTCTGTTCCCTCGCGGAGCACTGACAGGGTAGGTAGATATAAAAGCTTGCTTTTTTTTTTTTTTTTTTATTTACAGCTTTTCAATGATACTTTGTATCCCAAACTGCTGATAATTTCGGTTTTATTATAAAGTTCCCCACCGTTTCTTCCCCGGTCCCGCACGTAGCAGCCCCGAGACGTGTCCCGGGCGAGAGGGGCCTTTCCGTACGGAAACACGGCCCCGGTTACACCCGGGAGACCGAGGCCCCAGGCTCCCGCTCTGCCCCGGCCCCCCGTACCTTGGCACTACGCACGGCCTTCTCACCGCCCGCCAGCTGCACCCAGATCCTGGCGGCGGCGGACGGCGGGTTCGCGGGCCGCCAGTCCCCCTGCGCCCCCAGCACGGCCAGCTGCACCTCGAACAAGCCCTCAATGCGTCCCCGGCTCCCCTCCAGGAGACGGCTCTTCTCCGCAGGCACGGTGAACTCATCCGGCCCCGGCTCGGAGCCGCGGGCTGCCCAGCGAGCCGCCATCAGCGCCGGCCGCGCCGCCCCGCGCTCCGGCCGCCCATCCCGCTGGGCCGCAGGACAACAACACGGGGAATCCCCGGCCTCCCTCCCTCCGCACGGCCCGCCGACGTCATCAGACCGCGGCGGTGGCGTCGCCACCGCCTCCCTACCCGGCGCCATCTTTATCAAGGGCGGCGGAAGCAGGCCCCTCTCCCGTCCCGCCCCCGCCCAGTCGGGCTCGTTCCGCCTTTCCGCCAAATTCGTTTTTAAGAGTAGTTTGTTTTTACAGCAATAGGCACAGCAGTGTTCTAGTATCGCCGTCTTGGATTTCACTTGAAAAAAAAAAAAAATGTAAGCTGTACCCCTCGTGCTTGTAGGGGGCAGAAGTGTGGCCCCCATCCTCAAATCCTTAGCTCTGGTAGCTTGGAAAATAGAGGAAACAGTTGGGTTTTTTGTTTTTTTTTTTTTTGTTTTTTTGGGTTGTTTTGGGTTTTTGGGTTTTTTTTTGGTTTTTTTGGGTTGGTTTTGGGTTTTTTTGGGGTGTTTGAGGTTT